>MDJU01000180.1:0-54124 GCA_001721665.1 Trichoderma pleuroti
AATATAATAAATTTAAATAAATAAAATAATAGTTAATAGCTTTATAAAGTTATTTCTAAAGATTACTTATATAAGGTTTATAAAGTTATTTAGTATAATTATAATAAATTAAAGGAAAGGTATTATTATAATATTAATTAAAAGACTAAGATAGTTAAGAAAGTTTAAAAAAAGCTAGTAAGTATTATTAATTAAGAATTTAGAGATAATTTTATTTTATTTTAGCTAAGGTAGCGAGGCTTAAGGGAAAGTGTTAAAAATTATATATAAATTTATATAATCCTCCTTATGTTATAAGCTACGCCTGCCTATAGTCTATTTACTATAGAAGATAATATCTTCTATTACTTTCTTTCTTCTTCTTTTTCCTCCTTTCTAGATAGCTTCCCTTGAAGATAGAAATAGACCGCTATTTCTCCACATAAACAATAGCGCATGATTGCCCCCACTGACTCTGTGTAAGCCACTGTCCAAGATTAAGCGATTGATTGGACGCCCTCTTTAAACAAGACCACAGTTCTTATCCAACGCCCTATTATATCTTCTAGATTCTCTTTCATGTTTTCTACTTTGTAAAAGAGCATCTTGCCGAAACACAACGACTTATGCCTTTGATGCCTATGAACTCTTGTATTGCGTGTGATTTGTACAATGGAGAACAGCATACTCTGTTATAAGAGCATTCGCGTCAGGACCGGATGCCTCACATGCCGGAAACGACGGGTTAAATGCGACGAACTCAAGCCGGTATGCAAAAGATGCATCAAAGCCAATGTCATCTGCGACGGCTACCAGAAAAAGAGATCCATCCCATCTCCTGAACCAGCAATCAAGACACCTTCATACACAGAAGCAGAGACGGAAATAGCCTCAGCTTCCAGTATCGAGCCAACAGCTTCATCTTCACCAGAGTCTACAAGATATGTACCGTCTCCGCGATCGATGCTCTCAGCACCAATACCATCCTCTCCAAGAACAAGACACCGCTCCGAACTTGCTTTTTACCACCACTTTGTAACAAGCACCGCACCACGGCTCTTTGACCTCGAGCACATCACCTTCTGGCGGGATCATGTTGGCAGTATGGCGTGGGGAAATGACTTGGTCTTTGAAGCCGTCTTGGCCATTGGGGGAATCCATCAAGCCTACCTTCTCTCGGCTTCGGAATTGACCGCTGAGAGCATGATGCAATCCAAAGTTTCTGGACTGCGCTCATACGGAGAAGCATTACGTCTCATGGAATCACACACGAAGAAAGATGACTCTACTGATATGCAATCGGCCATTGTCGCTGTTGTGTTGCTTGCATACTGCGAAGTAAGCATCTTTTGCTGGAGATGCCCACTTTGCTGATATACTGACCGTTTATTCAGTGCCTAATGAATCACATCAAGCCTGCCGCATTGCATCTAAAAGCAGCTGGGCAGCTTTTAGGACCGAGTCTGTCGCCTGATTTGTCCCCGTATACTGCTGGCTACGAAGCATTGCATGCCACGATTGCAAAGCTGGACTTTCTTGCTCAGAGCATTGTGCCATATTCACAGCCATCCATCCACAAAGGCTCACTTGATGTTTGCAATTATATGGGTGTCCATGATTTATTCTCTGGAGGGTCTGGCCACCACTCAATCTCTAGCGAACGAGTTGAACTTTTCCAGATCATCTCCAGGGATAACCATCTTGATAACATTATCTGGGGCCCATGGTCTAGCAAGTCTTCACGCCCAACCCCAGAGGCTCTCTCGCGTTTCCAGATGGACTTGCTGTATTGGAGAGCCAACTTACCTTTGACATTCGAGAGCTGTTCAGAATCTTTGGCGATACTGCCGGATTGTGGCGAACCACTGGACGAGCTTCCAATACCTCCAGAGCCTCTCTTCTTCCAAAGCAGCCATGCCGCCCTCAGCGCTGCACTCTACAATAATTATATGGCGTGCAGCTTTTCCATGCTTTCGAATGGACATGACGCTGATCGCAATGCGCTGTGTGCTTTCCACTATGTCTACCAAAATCTGCGCATCGCTGAAGGACTGACCACTGCAACTTCACGAGAGAGCGAAAATATCGATATAAACATCTCACTTTTGCTATATCTCGGTTTTCGCCGCTGCTACTCTAGAGAGTGGCAGACGTGGACGATTCAGAAACTTCGTCGATGTGGGCAACAAGGACTGCTCGATGGCAGCACGTTTGCAAACACGCTCGAAAACATATACCATCTGCAATTACGCGCTGAACTTCAGTCAAATTATGCCCTGAAACCCGCTTACAATGCCACTGGTCTTTTGCATTCGAGAATTCTTCCACTGCTTCAACCAAAGGACGAGAGTGATAAATGGGTGGCATACTATCTCAGACCAACTGTGAGTATTGATCAAGAAGATATTACTTTGTGCATAATTGCGCGCGCTGCTTGGAGACAGGACAAACAAGGCAATATGGCCTCTGTTCAATTTCACTTTTATGAAGATTTGGCCGTTGCTGACGGCGATGTGGCGAATCTTCGTGACTGGATCCTATCGCTGGAAGTATCATCGTGACATTGGCATGACTCTATCTGACGCCATTATGGATCGTCTAAATAGTCATTAATAATGATCAATATATCTTACATCTCTATTTTAATACATTCTATAGATAAGATAGTGCTACCTTGTAACTTGAGAGATCTTACGAGACATATTTCGTGCCCAAGGTTTACTGCAGTCCCTGCCTATCCTTCTTGGCCGCCTCGCCGAATATTATTATGCTCATTTCAAATATTTTTCCAATTTAAAGATTCTACTACTCTGTTGCGTAAAAAAATTAGCAAAGTCATTCTCCCAAACATTATCACTTTGACTGACCTCTGAATGCCTAGTTCAAGCTCTGCCTCGTCAACAGCAAAAGTGATCCGGAACCACCCCGGTCGTTCTGAGCGATATGCTTCTCCAGTGGCTATCCAAACCTTGTTGTCAATCATTCTCCACGCCAGCTCTCGCTCGGCTTCTACTGTAGGAGAAGAGAGATGCTTCGATAAGTCGACCCAGACAAACGGCCCAGCGTGGCTGGCAGCGATCAGATCTCTGCAAAATTTGCAATTGACAATTATAAACTTACGCTGGCACATATGGTATATCATGTTGCTTCAAGAGCGCAATGCAATGCTCATAAGCGGCAGATAATCGTTCTGTGAGTGTATGGAAATAGGTGCTTAGAAAGTCTGCATCGTTCAAAATGCCACACCATGCTGTGTCGGCCAAGGATGACGGCCAAGCGAATTTCCTGAACAATCACGATATTAATCCATGTATTCTGCACAAATGGTGTTTAAAATGCTCACGATATTGCACGCATGGCAGCATGCAAGTCAGGATTTGCCTGAGATATAAAGGCACCAAGTCTGATCCCATTAGAGCAGAAATCCTGGGGAGACTGTCAGTAACAGAGCTATAGCAGTCGGAAGGATGAAGGCTTACCTTGCTCATACCATAGAGGCAATGAACTAGAGACGGGTCGATGTATTTGTCAATGTCGAAAGTGAGGATAGAAGTGAATGTTGGTGGCGTGGGAAAGTCTGTGCTCGCAAAGATGGAATTGGCATATACTTCGTCACTAGAACATACTCAGCAAGTGCTCGATGTATTTTCGCTGGATCGTCTTTCTTGTTGGAATCGGTCCACCTACCTGATCAAGTGTATCTTGTACTTTACGCATAGCTGCAGGTAAGCTTCAAGCACATGAGGCTCATAGCACACTCCAAAGGGGTTATGCGGATGGCACAGCAGCAGCGCTCTCACAGGCGTCCCGTTTTGAATGGACTGAACCAAGGCATCTTCGTAGCACTTGACAGCCTCTAGTGATGTCGGGTGAGTGGGCTTTGGCTGACGCTCAAAATTGACGAGAACCGGCTTGACGCCGGCACGGTTTACCAGATCACTGATGAATCCCACGTACGTCGGACGGCCGAGTAAGATTCCCTCGCCGGATTCGCAGAGGCAAAAGGCAAGGCAGTCTATTACCGAGGATACGCCTGCGAGGACAGTGACTTGCTTCAGTTCAAGGGGCCTTCTTGGGCGGAATGCTGTGTTATTCATGAAACTGGCGATGCTCTGACGCAATTGGTCTGAGCCAACGGAGCCGTCGCCATATGTGAGAGACCGCTTGGTGATGGACAAGTGAGAGTCGATGTGCGAGGCTATTTCGTCGTGCCTGTGATGCAGATAAGAAATGGCCAACACAGTGCACCCATTCAAGTGTGGATAGTCTTACATCAATCTGTTTTCTGCCACCCCTAGAGACACTATTCCCGATGGATTGGTATGCACATCGTAGACATTGGATGAGCCCCTGCCCATGATAGTCTTGATGTCGTTGGGCTGAATGTTGGACAGGGCTCGTTGTGATAGCATCTTGGCGGCAGTATGAGCTAGACGGGAGCTAAGCAAAGAGATGCGTATTGCAAGTTGTCAGCGCTGTGAATCGCTATAACAGCTGGTTCGGTGTATCTCTCACAAAGAGGCTTTCATCTTGATGATTACTGAAAGCGACATGTCCTTTAATACAAGTAATCACTGAAAGGCTCATGGCCGTAGCAACTCCACACCACTGCCATCGTGTGTTTACTCCTCAAAATTCACCATCTTCATCAGATCAAGGTAGAGAGATGATGTGACGTAAATGGATCTGACGCCGACAACCCAAGCCACAACCAATCATCTTGTCCAGCTCGCTACCATCGCCACCCCACATGGCGCTATCAACACTTGCGACTGAGCTACTGAAATTGATGGATTTAGCGTGGAAGAGCTAGAACAAACCCCGGGTTTTCTTCTATCGGAAAGGGTGGGATGTCCATGAAGATATTGGAGATACAATGATTTACTGTTACCTCAGCCTACATACATACACAACATTAATATCGACGGTAGCTATTTTCGTTACTTTGTCTATATGACAAGCGACTTGGGCGTGTGTGGGGGGGGGGGGTACACATTCTGGCGAGGGAGGCTGTTTCATTCGTCATTGCAGCATCGCTTGTCCTGCTCTCTAGATCGGGCCTGTGAGATGGAGAGTTGTGGGCGACTTGATTTGTATCGGGAAGTATCATATTGATATGCTCTAATATAAATTTGATGCTATAAAAGTGTCAACGATGGACTCGCTCAATCTTTTCCCCTCGTTTGCCTACCCGGCGGAGCGCCACTCCAAAAACTACATGAAGACTTAGCTGAGAATATGGAAGGCGTTTGACAGATGAATCCGTTACTTTTTGATCAATAGATACCACCACATATGCTTTATTTCTTCGACAACGCAGATACAATTTAGGCGTCGTCCAACAGATGATCTTTGATGAATGAAGAATAATGTGCTCATCACTTGCTGCCAGTAACAACAGTCCCACGAGAGTTCTTATAACATTTACATTTAATATAACTACAGTAGCAGATACTAACAAGATGGAGCAATAGTAGCTGGCAGTAGCTGGCAGTAGCTGATTGTAGTGATTATAGCAGGTAGTTTAAGGAGCTAGTAGGTAATGTACAGTCCAAGATCCAAAACGCTGGCTGCTCACTGGTTTTCATCATCTCCCAACGGTTGGGTATTACTTTCCCTTACCACCTTGCGTTGCTGTCAATTTATTCTGGGAACTCTTGCCAAATCCACTATCGCTCTCAAAGGGCCTTTCCTCCTAACCCCCCCTCCTCTCTCTCTCTTTCTGCTAATTCCATGTACGTACATGACGCACAGCTGCCATCTCAACGCACAATCGGCTCATTTGTTGATCTACAGATTCACGACAGCGACGTCACAATGCCCAAAGGCGACCCAGACGGAGAATTCCAAGGCTTTGGGTATTGGGAAATTTAAGTAGCAACATCAGCTTTCCCAGCACTTCTGCACTCATACCGGCCGACTAGACATGGGCTGCGCCGGAGGCAAGTAATGGATACGCGATTGCGAGGAGTGACTTGAATCTTGTTTCATCTACATATTGTCATACATGAGACAGAACTTCCATGCCTGGTATCTATCGCGCCGGTGCATCGCTTGACCTAATATAGCCCTTCCTCTGCACCAATCTCAAACATGTCAACTTAATCATAATACGCAGAGGCCAGCTCTCTTCCCTCCGTATTCATCAAACGACGTAATCCAGCAAGTCTGGGTGGTAGAGGGTCTTCTGGGTGGATTGGAACAGTATCCTGATTTGTATACGGCAGCCCGCCGAATACCGTGTCCTTTAGCACATGATCAGAATCTCGCTTGAGTTCGTAAAATAAATACGGAGTCTTGGTAGGGGCGTCAACTGCATCAACCCATTCCCAGGCACGAATACTAGAATGATAAGAAAATGTGTGAGCATTATTTGAGTCAGGATGCAGCGTATAGGGTCCATCCACTTACCCGACGAGATTATCGAGGGAAACCAAATCTCTAACATCAGTCTTCTCTATCCACGTACGATCTGTGGCCCAAATGTAAACGACAGCAAGCCAATCTCCAACAAAAGATTGACTAATTTCCGGAGACCAGAACCCGAAGACGTGTCGTTGCCCACATGTTATTTCTGGAGGCGCATCATCCGACTCTACGCGGTTGCGTATTTTATTCGAAATCTCTGGTGGAGCATCTCGCCACGACTTCATCGACCATCTGTCCTTTTCATCTTTCAACTGTTTCGGAAGGTCATGGCAGTATAGGCGCACAAGCATTCGCCATGGCGCCCGCCCATCCTGATACCCTTCGGGAGCGTAATGAGATGACACTAACCATCTAAACGACCGTACTGGGGGTGGCCTTTGGTGGCAACGTCTTGTATTGAAGAGGAAATGCGTAAGAGCGTTTTTCATATCCTTCATCATATATCGCCAGCGCTCCTCCTTCACGATCTTGGCTATGAGTCTATTGGGGTCTTCGTTGTCAATAGGCTGTTGCAGCCATGTTGGAGACCATTCATCCCTTCGCAAAGGCTGTTGCGCGTGCTCGGGAAGTGAAGGACAAGGGCATGGGAAATAATGTGTGCATCGATACTTGTCGGCAATTGTAACTGCGTCATACGCAGGTGGAACTGGAGAAATACTCATGACTGACTTTTCCCACTAAGTGACCCGAATTGTCGGAAGAAGTATTCGTGAGGATAAAATTTTGGAATGGATCTTCTTTGCCAGTCCTGTTTAAATATCTGTAAAGACATCGGCCCGACATAAAAGTATATATGCTTTGTGGAAACGTTGTCTTGAAGCTTTCGGCGTATCTCATTGTGGCGGGCATTTTGAGGAGTGGCTTTTCCCAAGTGATGACCGCTACGAGATGCTTATCAGATGTAAATCACAGTCAAGCCATTCCAAGGAAGATAACCAGACTACGCTTGGCAGGGTTTTTTTTTGGGAGTGAACAAGGCTACATGTACTCTTCTCGAACGTGGACACAGCCCAAATGTGGAAGATACTCGGAAGCGAGAGCCTCTGTGGTATACAACTCAAACATCGAACTCTGGTATCCCAATTGTGATGTGAATGCGGGACTGAAAGGCTTGGTCAAAGGCGCCAACGCGGTTGCTAGTGAGAAACATGATGCCATTAAAATATTCGAGAGTGCGGAGGAAAACTAGAGCCAGTTCGTTCAGTAGAGTAGTCTTGACGCTGAATCACAGAGAAGTTGTAGAGGCATGTTTTTTTTCACTTACTGGAGACCAAAGCATTGCGCTGTAGGTTGTCATAGTCGCGGTCCTGTAGAAAAATGTCTGCCTCATCCAACAATAAAATAGCATTCCAAGAAACAGCATAGTCGAATATTTTCGACAGCTTGTCCTCAAGACTCTCTGGATCTGTTCCCAGATCTCCGGCTGTCACCATGTACAACGGCTTGTGGAATGCTTCAGCCGCACACTCTGGGGCAATGAACATCATGTAAGTGCAACAAGTCCTACAGAGTACAATAATGGATAATGGGCTACTTTACCTGCTGTCAAGGTCTTTCCAACGCCTGGAGGACCATGCATGAGTACGACTAGACCGGCGCCTTTTCCAGCCACCAAGTCTTGGAACTTGGTCCTACCGGTGAGATAGGACCTGACCATGGCTCGAATGACATCCTTGTACTGATCATTTAGTACAAGCCGGGACCAAGCATTCTCTCGGAATTCCACAGCCTTTAGCTTGCTCACATCGTACTCCTCTATGTTGACACTTTATAAGACTCGGGCATTTCAAAAAGTTTCAAGGTTTATGCTCGTTGGACTTACTCCAGGTTTTGTCCCGCAAGCAGAAGGCATGTACTCTGTTCGGGCAGAGAAGCAGCGTCAAATCGTCCGGCTGTCCCAATGGATCAATGGCATCATACTCGCTATACCAGGTCGATGAGATAAGGGGCTCGGATGCGAAACGCGGTGGGATTTCACCAGTAAACATAGCCCTGTTGCTATAATCACCAACAGAGTCGCTGCCATCATGATTGTTGTCCCTGCGATCCAGCTTCCATTTATTTGAAGATAGAGACCACCCCCCAAACAAGCTGCGATAAGTGTTTCTATCCACCACCACCCTCTCTGATTCGTCTCTGGGTGATCCTGCATGCGTGTCCCCCACAACCTGACGAAAGCTGGGGCCTTGCATCGCCCAGAATGCTTGTCCCCTGGCCTTTAGAATAGCTTTGACCTTTGCCCCGTCTTCGAGAAACTTCTCTGGCACATAGGGCAACTTTGAGATTTCAAGGCTTCCAGGGAAATATTGTAGCTCAAGTTTATATCCTCGGCGGCCGAATTTCACTCCGTCATAATCGATCGCCCAGCAGTGTAACGTCAAGGGTGGCAAACTCGACGAATGATACGACTTCTGGAAACTTGGTTTCTCAAACGTCACTGAATCTACCATGTAGGCGGAAAGATCATCATCTCCTGGGAGCTCGAAAATAAGTGTGCCGGGCGGATACAGCATCCAAACATCGATGAACTGAATGATGCCTGACGAGGTTCCAGAAGCAATTTCATCTAGTTTGCGTCCGATATCCATGGAATCGTTATCAAGAAAATCCAGAATCTTGCCCGCGATTGAGATGTTATGTCTTGCATCACGGTCCTGATCAAGCGTGTTCTGGTCGGCGTTATCGTGTAGGGCTCTGAGTGCGTCACGTCGGAAGAACAGTTCCACAAATGGATCGGCAAATTCAATGCTTCGATGCCTCCCCATTTTTTATGAAGGAAGAACGTCTCTGACTTTCTCAAGGATTCAGCAAAGGACCAAGAGTCCACCTCGATGGTTCTGTGCCACACGTCGCCCCTTTCATTGATTTCACGGCATATGCGGATTGACGGGACCTCAGCAGGCCGTTGGAACTTTGTACCCTGATCCTCGTGATCTTCATATTTGGTGTTTTGTAGTTTCCCGCGGCGACTTTGATAAAATCTCATCACCTCCCTCTTTACTTTTATCTCGGAGCTAGCTTCCTCTCGTACACTATCTTTACCACGTCGGATGCTGAGCCGTAGCCTACTCATTGTGTCTGACAATTCTGTGGCGTCAGAATCTGTCGAGCTGAGAGATCTAGAGAGCTTAATTGCAGCATCCATTGTATGTTCGGGGTTGTCTTTTTGGGGATTCTTTGTCAACTAAAGGATGAAATTCTGATGAAGGAAGTGTATATAGAATTCGCAACCATTGGTAGGGGAAAATATACTTCAGGCGAGGCATTGGGGATCCGCAGACACTCTCCGACCCAGAAGATGACCCCGTGCTGGGGGAATTAAGGACACCAATATCGAAGAAGCAGCTGTTAGGCGGCGACTGCAACATGCTGCAAAGTGGTAGGTTCTGGTTGGTGAGAGATACACACGCAGATGAGGCGTCCTGTAGGTACATATTGCGCACGTAGCATATGAAAATCAGGCGTCCAATAAGGATGGATATTAAGCACATCAATGTACCTAACGCTGAAAATCCCTCATGAACTATCATTTCATTCGCAGAATATGCGCACATGACTATAAGCTGGCCAGTAAGGCTGTATGTTCAGTGTAGCCCAAAGGTTACGTCTGCAGGGATAATAACGTGGGCTAGGCTCCAGGCCCCCACGAGGTATGGGCAAAGCAGGACATGAGGTGACTTTGATGACATGGACTCGGAATCTACCCCGCAGCAGATTGGAACGAGCAATTGTTGGAAGAACTTGGACATGTTTGAGTGCCTGTCCAGCGTGAAAACGCGCCGTAGAGAAAATTTCTCGCTCACGGTCGCTCAGTCGCGTAACAAGCCCAAACAAAGCATCACTGTAGCCGAGACAAATCTACCTTTATCTCGCTAAGTTTTCTTTCGTGGATTCGCTTAAGCCATGGAGCATCGAGGATCCGAAAAAGCCAGCAAAAACACATTTACAATGGGAATAAGCCCTCCACAGGGGGTTCCCAAATCCAAAGTCAGAGACCGAACAATTCTACGCCTCCTCTCGAAATCAAAACCCAAGACGGCTTCTCTAATCCCGGAAAAAGACCTGCTTATTTCTTTAGAAGGAATATCCAAGGACACTCAATCAATAGTACTGGAACGCGGCTCTCCAAATACATCGGGCACAATTCACTCCCTTTGGGCTCTAAGCATCTCCAAGAAGGAAGACGTGAAAGAAAAATTCGACAACCTTCAGAAAACAGTTGAAGACTACAATACCATAGCCTCCAAAAGCCAGCTAGATCTCGTCCAGACGCAAGGATCAAATATCGAAGAGTTACGAAAACTGGCTGAAAAATGTCAAAAGGCTCCTGCTCCAGGCGTGGAAGGACAGGTTGCTCCAAAATAAAGGATGGGATACAGCAGTTCTGCAAAACAAGCTTACACTACGCCGAAGTTATGAATGTCTTGATGGAACATCATCCTGAATGGGTGAGCCTAGCTTGGGGAACTATGAAGCTTTTCTTGATGATTCCTATCGAGTACCAGAAGATACAAGAGAGTGTTACAACCAACTTGGCGCGCATTGGTGGTAGGCTCCAGTTGGTGGCGTTGCTCTTGCGCTTCTTTCCATCAGAGAAGATGGTTGATGCCTCAAGTACCATCTACGGCTCAATTGCTGAGTTTTTGGAGATTTCCCTTCGCTGGCTTCGGAGTAATTGGCTTGGTGAGTCTCCAACAGCTCAATTGTTAGCCCACACTGACGTAGTATTCTTCTAGTAAGAACTGTAAAAGCAGCAGCCTTTACTTTCGAAACCCGCTTGGGTCCAATTCTTGACAAAATCGACGAAAGCTACGCTGTTCTGAAGGAGCATGCTGAAATGCAATGGCTAATCAGCGATTTTGAGCAACATCTACAAACCCAGAGTGAATTATCCACGCTCGGAAAATCCATGGGTCGCGTTCTAGAGATTCTGGAAGGTGAGTCTTCCAAGCACGAGCGAGTGCGGTCGTCATTGTTGACAACAGCAAAGACGTCGTCAAGCAGGATCAATTTCGAAGACAGCGGGAATCGAAAGCTATGCAAGGTAAATACTAGCCTCACACAAGAGTTTGACATGAGCCTAATATGAGCTCTCAGCATCTACAGCACTCGACCGCTCACTCTTCCATGCTCCTACGTTAGACATATGCAAGGAATTATTTCCAGAACTGCTTCCAATAGAGCAGAATCTTCAACAAGCCCAAGCTCTGATGGACTTGATACCAATGACTCAAATCAGTGAAAGCATCAACATGGTTCACCGCAAAGAGTTTCGCGTCTGGATGGAGACAGAAGCCTCTGGTCTCCTATGGATTGACGGTTACCAAGTTCCCCACCGTCCTAGCTGGACAACGGGCTTTGCACTTAATGTCATTCGAGCCGCCATGGTCAACGGTCACGATACCCTGTACTACTTTGGAAGCCTTCATCAAGACATTCTGCAACCTCGTGCCCTTGTTCAGAGCCTTTTGTTCCATTTACTGCAGAGGTTTCCTACAATTCTTTCGCATGGCGATCCTGAACTTTTTAGTGCAGAAATATTCCTAGCAGCAAAGTCCAGCTTCGACTTATCCTGGAGAATATTTCTGGAGTGCCTTCGTCTGCTCCCATCAACTGTTGTATATCTTATCGTCGAAGGCATTGATCACGTTCAAAGGTCCAATGTTGGAAACGACTTCCAAACTCTACTAAACCAGTTTAAATCTCTTTCAACTCCTGGCAACTTTGAAGAGAAACTGGTTAAGGTGTTTTTCACCTCAGTACGGCCAAATGCGGGCTTCGAGATATTATTCCCAAATCATGAGATGCCTGTAAATGAGGTTGACAATAACGTTCTCATCCGTGTACCGCGTGCTGTTTCTCGAAGTCGTAGGGTATACACAAAAACACGACCCAAGAAGACTCCATCAGCTTGTCACATTCCCCCAGCACCGGACCTGCATCTCCCTGGTTGTTCCAATTCCCAAGTACTCGACATGGACGATTTTGTCCCCAGTGATGATGATCGAAGCGAGCAATCAACTGAAATTGATTCTGACAGCGATTTTGACATATTCAGTGAAAAGTCAAGAAATATAAAACGAGTGGCTGGAGGCAGAGATACAATGTCAATACCACAGGGAATTTGGAAGAGTGAGGACGGATCTTTCAGGTCCCCAGACTCGCAAGCAAATAGACTGCAAAACAATGATGTAGATGAATCAGATTCTGGAAGCTCATTCGATATCTTTGACACGCAATCGCAATCGGTCCAGATGAAGCTATCTCGGAGTCAATCATCGGATTTTGCGCCATCGGAGTGATACAATAAAAAACGACTGGTATTATTTTCAACTTATTTTCTATCAAATTAATTAATGATTACATGGCCATACCTGTAATAGTGTAGCAATGGCCTTGTCATACCTATAAAGCAAGACCAATAGTGGTTATATAATATAAATGCACATGTCTTGTCTGTGTCCAGCTCTCGATCTGTAGGTGGGAGGTGCACGAAGATTGTGGTTATGTAATCAGTGATTCATGGTCGCTTAGATGCCTCGCTTCGTCACCCACCAAATTCCTTCCCTACACTCATTATCCCACGGCATTCTTTGCACTCTTATTTCATCCGCTTCTCCCTTTGATGAGAAAATTCTGCGATGGATACAGTTGTGAACTGAAAGAATTCAGTTGATGTGCAACCTTCGAGCAATCGTACCGTCAAGGCTTCCGACTTGGTTTGCTCAATTGCATCGCCTTAGCCTGTGAGATTATCAAGCCCGTGTCTTCCGTGGGCGCCTCTCTTATTCCTCCTACGTTACAAACAGGAGCGCAGCTGTTTTTTCTGTATTCAGGCAACCCGATTTCTTTGCTGCCTGGGAACCGTGATACTCGCCGCGATACTCGAACCCCGCCTCGCTCCATCATCCAGTTGGGCTTGGAAGTTGGCGACTGATTTCTCTGTCCTACCACATATCGGGTTGAACCTTGCTAGTGTGCTGGCGAGGCTCTGCTGCGATTTGTCCGCGCAGACTTGGTAGAGCACACTTGCAGGGGTGGAAATGCATGTTGGGCAACCTCAAACACGGCTGCCCTATTAAAAGATGACGATGGAGCATCTGGGCGCTTCGCAGGGCGGCTATTTACAGGCCAAATACAGCAGCCCTCTGGAAATATATACAGGCATGCAGCTCCAAGAGGTATCTATCCCATCATTTCCTACTCATCTACTCCAAATGAATGCTCTCCCATTTGCGCCGCCAGAATGACCGAAACCAAGCCAAGCAGCGCATTCCTCACCTTCTTCTCCTTTGGCCATGCCAACTTCCTGGCCCTCTTCTTGACGACGCCCATTAGCACTGTGCTGCTCTACTGGTCGATTAACAATATTCTTTTTTCAGGCTCTTTTCACGACTTCATCGAATCGAATCGTCCATCCGTCCAGTTTGCTGTGCAGCTGATTGCCAATTTACTCTCGCTCTGCCAAGTCTTGGTGATATGCAGGGTCATCAACTATGGAGTCCGAAGGCACCTCGCGGCGGGCAGCATGGAGCTGGACACCCTGAGGGCTTGGATTAACGCCATGGAGCCAAGAATTGATCTCGGTCTGCCAATTCGCTTTTGTTACCTCTGTCCGCCTTTGTGGCCCTGACAATGATCTTGTCCGCGCTCTGGGCTGCTGCCCTTACACCGGTCCAACTGTGGAAAGACGTCGACCAAACTGTCGCTATTCCAAGCTGGGGCAACTTCACCCTCGTCAAAGAGTATCCTTCCGAGATTGGCCGCGAAGGAGCCACTATACAAAATCTCAAGGGTCGGTTTTCGTATTCTGTCGGCAATCAGCTACTTGGAAGTCTTCTCGCCAGCGCTTCTTCCGCGACTACTATCGACGGCTCGCCCAGAGTTCACCAAAAGATGGACAGATCCAAGCTCACGTATATCGGTCGCTCTTACGGAATTGGTTCGTCAGCAGGGTTGGCAGACGATGATATTCTTAGCAATAAGCTCGCCATCGGATATGCCTTTCAAGAAGTGGGATACAAGGCCGATACAAACTGCATCTACAATACTTCAAGCGAGTTTTCCTTATCGCCAACAGTCGTCGATTTGGTGTACGCTGCGAGCGGGCCTCTACCTGATAGTGACAACGGATCCGAATATTCAGACTACATTGGCCACGATATGGACCGCATCGTCTCTATTGGAGTCTTTCATTTTGCCAATGAATCGGCTGATGAGTATCCACTTCGAAAATATTTGGCCTTTGCGGCGGGCTCAAATTATAAGTTTTTGGACAAGATCCAGTGCGAGACTGACTTTGTTCCAACGCGGTTCAATGTCACGGTGGATTTACAGGGCCAAAACATCACCGTCAAAGCCACGAATGATACGACGGTCAAAGATATAAATCCAAGTAGACGCTTCAAAGGTACCGTACTGCGTCAATTTGAGCTGATTGCCAACGATGAGACGAATCTTTACATCTCAACGGTTGGGACGGCGTTCAACGCCTCCATCACCGATTTCCGAACCTATGCCGACTCCCAGGGTCATTCCAACAACTGGACAGAGACGAAAATTATCCTCGCCGCCGTTAAAAACCCCATTACTGCCATGACGGATGGTATGCTGGGCGCCTATGCGGCGGCACAGCTCATGGTCGGCAATCTGACTCAAAGCACAAGCGCTACACTGCGGGTGACTGCCATGGCTGTCGGTGAGATGAAGTACAGCATCGCGGTATTCGTAGTCAATATTGTCGTCATTTTGCTGTTCCTCATCGAGATCATTAGGACCAGGGGGTGGAAAGACCTACCCAGTTTCAACGTCGCAGATGTGCGTCATTTGATCATTGCCGCTTCCGAGGGCGGAATGGAGCTGGGAAACATTGCTTTTGGACAGAGACGCGACATTGGAGACGTTTCGATACGATATGCTACATCGAGAAGCGGCCGTTTTGCCATTGTCGCAGATACCAAGACTGAGGACACGGCCTTGATAGAGCACGTACGGGTTTTGGCGCCGAAAAAACCTTCGATTATAGAAGTAGAAAATATGATATGAGCCGACGTTGCCACATGTCACAACACCCATGGCTCATACATTTCACACAACCACGGATGATCTATCACTGTTCACACTCCTCACACCCTCGTTCCAGGTAAGTTGACAAAAAGATTCACACAAAGTAGACAACTATCTAGTATCTAACTATTCAATTATGGACATTATCATAGATGGATCGGAGAACAACATCATTGATCCACGCACCGTGGGACCAGTCATCCCACACCGTAAAGGTAATTGTGCGGCTCTCGCCCTTGTTCAACCAGAAGCCGTTCTGGTCAAAATATCCTCGCACGGTGGTAGGGTAGTCCACCCAGACCCATGCCGCCACACCCTTGGTCGCGGTAATCTTGAATTGGGCAGTCTTTCCGTGGAGCGACTTGGTAATGACCAGACCCGGATCGGCAATGCTGCTCAATCGGAGGCTCTGCTGGTGGAAGAACTTGGTATGAGTGTATCCTCCTGCCTGGACGGAGATGGAGAGCAAGGCATTGGATGTCGGGTTCTTGCAAGAGAAGAAGGTGGTCAGAGCAGGGTAGGTGACCAGACGGGTGGCGTTGATCGGCTGCACATCAAAGTTGACCTTGAACGAACCATCGTGCGCAGGCCGGACACCGACAGGAGGATCAACATCCAGAGGGTTGCCGTGCCAGTCCACCCACTGGAGCGTGGCAGTTCCCGAAACCTTGTCCCACAAGTCAGAAACGACCCAGACTTCCAAGACATCGGTGGCCTCGTCGTAAAAGGGCCAGACGATGACGGGGTTGAAGATGTCCTTGGCGGCATAGTAAGCCACCTTTTGGCGCAGGCTGTGCTCGGTGCTGGACCAAGTCGGGCCGACCCAAATGTCGTTGAACTGCCAGTACAGGGCACCCATCTGGCGGTTAGAAAGACCGGATCCGCGCCGGTAAAAGGCAATCTGTGCCTGGTAGTAGTCGGCCTGGAACACCTGCGAGGTCCAAGTCCAGGCGGTGAAGTTGGCCACGGGATCCGCAAGCTCCGGCAGAGGGTACCACAGCTTGATACTGTCCGTGAATTGGTTGATGCCGGATGCCGATTGTGCGAACCAGTCACTGCCGCTGCTCAGATGACGGTTGTGGTGACGGACATATGACGAGTCAAAGTTGAACTCGCTCTCGGGAATGGCCTCTTGCCAAGAGTAGACAGAGGGCATGGAAGGGAATCCAAACTCGTCAGCAAAACGACCGACGGGGTAGCCGCTGTACTGAAAGGCAATGGTTCCGTCATAGTTGTAAAAGTCAGTGTCGAGGTAGACGGCATCCGGGCTCTCCATATCGTCGTATCGAGAAGTCTGAGGGCTGACCGAGTTGAAGTCCAGCTTGGTATAGCCATGGTAGGTGGATGATGGGATATGAGCTGATGGAGTGGGTGTTGGCATAAACACACTTGGCAAGGTGCTGCTGGAAGATGGTCTCATAGTCCTCCAACTGGGTGTTGTTCCTGGGGTTGAGCCACCAGCCATAGATGAGGTACTCGAGCTCATTGCCTCCCGCCCACAGAGCAAGACTGGGGTGGTGGTTCACACGGCGGGTGTTGTAGTAGGCCTCGGCTTCATACTCGGCAAGGAAGTCAGGAGTGGCAGGGAAGTAGGCCACGGAGAACTGGAACTCGGACCAGAGCAGCAGTCCCATCTCGTCAGCCAAATCATACGCCCAGTCGGGAAGATAGGCACCAGAGGCCCAGATTCGCAACATGTTGAAGTGGGAGTTGACGGCCAGCTCAAACGTCTGCTGGATCTTGGTCTGGTTGACACGAGGCCAGAAGACATCGGGAGGAACAAAGTTGGAGCCCTTGGCATACAGCTCATGGCCATTAATCTCAAACTTCCAGCTGGCGCCGGGAGCGACACCCCTGGCCCTATCTTCGGGAGTAATGGCGTTGAGGTTGAGAACAATGGTGCGGAAACCAACGCGCTTCGTCACGGTAGCGTGCTTGGGGGTGCCAGGGCTGATGAGAGACAGAGTTGCCGTGTACAGGGGCTGCTCGCCGTAGCCAGAGGGCCACCACAGGTCAACTTTGCTGTTGATGACGGTGTTTCCGGTAATGGTGCCGGCAGACTGGCTGATGTCGACAAGGTTAGCCTCCTTGAGAGTGTGGCCCTTGCTGTCGACAATCTTCATGTGGAACTGCGAGCCCTTGGGAAGATCGCCGATGTAATCGATACTGGCGTTGAACACCCAAGGCTTGGACTGATCTGGGGAGAGATTAGGCATCTGTCCCTGGCGGAAAATGTCAATGGCCGTGTTGGTTATGTACACGGGATCCGTCTTGGCCTTTTGGACAATGTATGCTGGGCGCCATGGTCCAGCTGGTCCAAACACTGGGCCCCAATCCCAGCCGAAATCACTCTCTTGCTTTCGCATGTAAACGCGGCCCTGGAACTCTTGTCCATTGTAGCCGTTGGCAGAGTTGACCGTGGCTACGCATCGACAACTGTTAGCAGAAGGACTTGAATACAGGCCGAGGCCTCCATTAGGGCTTCAACGCACCAAGATCGCTTCTCTGCGAAACGTCGAGCACAATCTTGCTCGCAGAACCAAAGTTCAAGCTGAGAACTGGGTCTCCCTTGCACTGGGGGAGAATGCTGCTGACGTCGAATGTGTATTTGCGGAACTGGTTCTTTGTGTCGCCAACTTTCTGGCCGCAAAGCTTAATCTCACAAAAGGTGTCGAGACCTTCAAAGACAAGCCATGACGTGAGTCCGCTTCCAGACTTGCTGTTTGTGGATGCTCCAGTCAGTTTCCATCACAACTCGAAACCCATTGGCGTTGAAACAGACTAAGGTGCTTACAGTCCTTTGAGGGGCCCAGAAGTATATGTCCAGTTCATTCGCTGGACCCAAAACTGGTTCCACTCATTGAAGCCATAGATGGGGTCGTCGATGACACCCGCCGCCAGCAAGTCGAGATGCGCATGTGAAGGCAGCTTGCCGGGCACGGTGGCGTTGACGCCGTTGCTCACTGTCCACGAAACATCACTGAGGTTGAAGACGCTCTGAGCGCTAACGCAGCTCGCCACAAGGGAGAGGGCTGCTAAGAACCGGCCCATTGTGCCAAGTTTCTTGCAACTGGACTCTAGACAAGGAGAGTTGTCCACCTGCAATGGCGATGGTTGATGTTTCGGCTTTTCAGTCAAGACGGCGAAACGCCGAGCATATATACAAACAGACAATCTCAACACCGGATAAAGAAAACGCACAAAAAACCACACAGTTTCCGTCACGTAAACATGAATCCGCCGACAGCTGTCATGCCTTGGAGAATTCACGTTTCATTTTACATCGTCACAATTCCACCATTGCACAGTTTCCGTGTGAGTAAACGAAACAAATCAAAAATACATTGGACGACAAAGTTGGGGAATCATGCATCTCGTTTCGGCGCTTTCCTGATACCGATTTTCTCTCCGCCAGGAGGGATGTCAATCTCAATATCCCTGCTCGCACTACCGCAGCCAATGAAGGACGACGAGGATGAACAAACTACACATAAGCATACACACAACGCTAGCCCCCTCGCCTCCACACTTTACCCTTGTGGTGATATTTACGAAATCAGGAAAACGGAAAACATGACGCTCGCTTTTTGCCATTGGAGCTGTCGCTCCTCCGCTTTCGGGTAACTCTGCCAGGTTCTCGCCGTTCCAGCCCAATTACCCGTTGAACCTCGTTTCTCTTGGCCCTGGGAGCTTTTCCGAAATTATGAGTCCACTTTTTACGGACCTGACCAAGGCTAAGTTGGGCTTATGATAGCTTCTTGTGGGGGATTGGCTCCAGTGGAACTCGAATGACAAAAGGCTGAAGCGACAGCCAGCTAGAGGATTGTTGGTTAGCAGCACATGTCATTGGCGAATAAGGCTCCATTGGAAGCCAGGAACTAGATGTGAAAACAGCAAGCTACCCCTGGCTTCAGTCATCTCACTAGCAGCACGACGAGTCCATCCTTGCGAAGGAAAAAAAAACCAATCAATCATGGGGTAATACATGGGGTACCCAATTCATTCGTGGGGTCTCCATGGGGGAGATTAGTCTTTCACGGATGGCTTCTTGAGGGGTAGACTGAGCCAATGCTCCATTAGGAAGGTTGCTGAACGCGGGGAAGACAACAAAGGGAAAAGCGGACAAGACAAATTATACGAGTGGACGAGGATTTGCTTTGCTCGGCATTAGTGACAGGGCAGCCGAATATGGGACATAATTCGGGCGGAAGTGGTTGATGGAGCTTCATTCGGATGGATTCGAGGGGGGCCCTGGCCAGATGCCATTGAGTCCCTCCCTCCCCCCAGCAAATGGGAGATATATCCGTGGACACTAGGTAAGGTTGCGCCGTGGAACAACATGCCACTAGCACTGACACGGCGGAAGTGGAGGAACAGATGTTTACTTGAGCCTTGCCTTGCAAAGCTGTAGAGAGCTGTCCGCACTTTGTGAGATTCGGGACAAGTCGAGCAAGACTATTTACTCTGCTCCGTCCACTAGTCTGACAGCCTTCTCCGTGCCTTTTGCCGTCAGTCTCGCCGGCTTCCGATAGTAAGAGGCGCGCCGGAGAAGGCAGCTGTTATAAATAATAGTCTTCGCGGGGAGACGATCCCATTTGTTCAAGAGTTTTGCAGCTCTGACAAGGACAGGACAGGACAAGGCTTTCAACGGCAGAGCGTGCAAGCGCAACAAAAGTCTTTACACCACCATGGCATCGGCCATTATTCTCTCTCTGGCGGCGGCCGCGCTGCTTCAGCCGGTCGCTGGTACAAACACTGGCACGGCCCATTGTGCTGATGCCTCTTACGCGCCTGGTTCCGTCTACTTCACGGAGCAGTGCTACAACGACATCCAGAACTGCATCGCCAAGCTGTCAGCCGATCCCTCAACCGTCGACTGCGGTGCCGACAACATCAGCATGCAGCAGCAGGCCAACACGGGAGCCGTTGGCTCGGCCCAGAACAGCGACGTCAGCGTCTCTTTCAAGAGCATGGTTGACCTCTGTCTCTTGAGCGGCTCAACAAGCGGAACCTGGGGCTGGAGCGACAACCAGTGGTACTGGCTCTGGACCAGCGGTGCTTGCTACACCAGCGAGGCTGGAAACGGCGCCATCAAGACGCGGCCTGCTCCGTACTGTCTGCAGGACCGTGACTCTTCGCTGCCAGACTGCTACCCTCAGCCCAAGCCTGCTGGTGGCCCATTGAAGGTTCTAAAGACGGTCAAGACGAAGAATGGCTTCACCAAGTCTGCTCGAGGCTGGAACACGTATGGAGCTCAGGCCCTGACCAATGCCTCCACGCTGATCCCGTCTTTTGCTGGCCAGGCCGGCCTGTACTACACACAGAAGTTTGTCCAAACCCAGTGCGGTGTTTTGGCCGACCCCAAGTTCAAGGCTGCTGGCTATGACATGTGCAGTCTGGACTCTGGCTGGCAGTCGTTTGACGAGGTCGACAGCCACGGCCGCATCACCTACAACACGACTCGTTTCAACATGCCCCAGCTTGGCCCGTGGCTGCACAACAAGGGCCTAAAGTTTGGTCTCTATATCACCCCTGGTGTGCCCTGCCAGGCTGCCAACAAGACCATCTTGGGCACTGACATTACTGTCGGATCCGTCTTTAACGGCAACTTTGACCAGATTCTGTGCCAGTTTGACTACAGCAAGGATGGTGTTCAGCAGTGGCACGATTCTACCGTCGCTCTGTGGGCCTCTTGGGGCGTTGACATGATCAAGGTGAGCGCTAAAAGATGGGTAAAATCACACGATGGGATGACAACTGACAACCCGGCAGCTTGACTACATTACCCCTGGCTCTCCTCAGAACGGTGCCATGCTGGGATGTCAAAACTCTGACGCCGTCGTGGCTTACCAAAAGGCCATTGCCAAGACGGGTAAAAACATCCGCCTCAACATCTCGTGGAAGCTTTGCCGTAACGAGACCTGGCTGCCCGTCTGGAGTGGATTGTCCGAGTCCATGCGTACTGACCAGGACATCAACAACTACGGCCACGAGACGTTTTTGGCCTGGCAGGTTGCTCAGCGCGCCATTGACAACTACCGTCAGTACATTGGCCTCCAGCTCCAGCGAAACCAGCCTCTTACCGTCTACCCTGACATGGACAACTTGTTTGCTGCTGGCCCTACAAAGTTGGTCGGCATCAACGACACCATGCGGACTACCGTCATGAACCACTGGCTGGGTGCTGGAGCCAACCTGATTCTCGGCAACGATCTTACTCAGACCGACGAGCTCGGCTGGAAGCTTCTGACGAGCCGCCAGTCTGTCGCTGCCGCTGACTTCTTCGCCAAGTACCCCATGCAGCCCCGAAACCCTCGCACCGGTAACAACCTTGCCCAGCAGCTGCAGGCCTGGATCGGTGGACCCAGCGACAACGGCAAGGAGGCTTACGTCTTGATTGCCAACCTGGGACCCGACCAGGGCTCTGGAGGCTTCAACACGAAGTTGTATGGAAGACAGACGGTGACCGTTTCCCTGGCCGCTCTTGGTCTCAGCTGCTCACAATGGAAGTTTACCGATGTGTGGTCGGGTAACTCGACCAAGGTGGATAACTACTACACTGCTTACCTGACCGAGGGTGAGTCCCAGCTGCTGCATTTGACCAAGAACTAGGTTATGGGAGTTTAGCGACGATTACAATGTTTGAGTAGTAATATAACGAATTTATTGCCTGCATGACTGTTGCTAATTCACAAGTAAAGAATGTCTCGCAATTATGCGAATGAATGTGACGCAGTTGGCGTCAATATTTACTGGGCGGAAGAGTCTAGGTTCTGAGTCGCCTGGATCTTGGGAACCGCACCGAATCGCTGGTTACCCTGATCGAAGATCTAGTTTTTAAATTAGCATGCTTATTATCCGGGATTGAGGGTGCAGGGATCTCAAAGACTCACCGCATAAACAGACTTGAGGAACACGTCGCCCAGAATGTCAAAGGGGTTGCTTCCCCTGGACTGAACGCCGCCATACCAGTTGTTGTCGTCTGCGGGAGCAAAGGCCAAGTCTTCGGGCTGAATGACAAACTGGGCGTCTCCAACGGACACCTTAAACTCGGGGAGGCTTGACACGTCGGTGCTCATGGGGAAGACGTAGCCCTGCTGTTGGTCGTCGTAGGTGGCTCCGGGGATAGCCTTGTACAGAGCATCGCAGACCTCGTCCGAGACCAGGGCGAGGGTGGTTCCGGTATCGGCGATGGCGCTGTTGCCGGACTGTGAAATCTTCTTGCCGTTGACGGAGGAGCTGGTTGAGGAAAACATCCAGAAGCCCTGGGAGTTGTCAACGTCCGTCCAGGCGATGTCTTGGCCAGAGGCGGAGACCAGGTCCTGGTCGATGTAGCCAAAGGTGTAGAAGGACTCTGCATTTGCATCACGCTCGCTGTAGAACGCAGCGGTGAAGAGTTCTGCATTGGTAGGAACATCGTCCTGGGTAATCATGTTGGCAACGGGCGTGTTGGCAGGGGTAGGTCGTCCATTGGTGGCAACGGTGTTGATTGACGGCCAAGCAAGACCGAGAAGACCATCGCCAGTGCCCTGGGCGAACTGCGCGGCGAGCTTGGAGGCGAGCTCGACGGTCTGGTTCTTGATGGTGAGGCCGCCGATGGTGACGTTGTCGGAGCCGCAGTCGCCAGAGGCGGAGGAGCCGTCGCCGTAGGCGATTTGCCAGGTCTGGTTGGACAGCTTCTTGAATGTGGAGGAGTCGCTTGGGTTGAAGATGGTGTGGTTCTTTTGAAGGCTCTTGCTGAGTTCTGTGGAGAAGACCTGGTTGTTGTTAGCTTCAGTTGTATCTTGAAGGGTATAGGGATATACTCACCCAGAGATCTGATGATCCAGTGTCAAAGTCTAGCAGCAGCTTCTGTCCGGGCGTTCCAATGGTAACCTCGCACAGATACTCAGAGTCATTCTGCTGGTCCTCGGCGCCAACCTCTCCCTTGTCCGTCCCGTTGGCATCGGTAGCTCCACGGTGGTTGCGCTTCTTGTGAAGCGCCTTTGTGATGTGAACCCGGCCACCGACGGGGGCGTGGTAGTCTGGGTGCACGAGGCCGCGCTGGTGAACTCGGTGCTCCTGGAAGTACGGGCCGGGCTTGGTGGGCTCGAAGCCGAAGCGGTTGAGGAGGTAGACGTAGGACTTTGTGCCGTGGCGCTTGTAGTTTTTGTTGCGGATGGCGGTGATTTTGTGGAGGCCGCGGTCGAGGCGGAACTTGGCCTGGGCTTGGAAGATGGCCTCCATGTTGTGAGTGAGTGAGTGAGTTGTAGGATGGGTTTTATGAGTGAGTTGTGAGAATGAGACAATGGATGAGTGATTGCTGTGACAGACCGATAGAGATGGACTGAACTTGTTTATACCCTAGAATAATAGTACGCGGGGAATGTGCATTTATTTATATCACTATGGGCTTCGTCTTGTTTCAACAACTGACGCTCAAAACTTATATCCCAAATACGCAGTGCTCCGTCAGTGCATATCAGATCGTCACATTGGGCCTCGCCTTATCAGGCGCATGACAAGCGTCCGCCATGTCGTTGCCTCACTCTAACGCGCGTTTTACCGTAGCATCACCAGATTCCGCCCGTCTGACTGGCTGCGCGTGTTGTCGCACCGCATGATGCGGGCTTCTGCCCTTGCCCTGTTTCGTCATCCCTCTCTTCCGTCAGTGTGACGCTGCAGACTCAATGCGGGCATGCCATGGCCTATAAGAGAAGCTGAATGAGCCGCAAGTCGAGACTCTCGCGGGCTGTGATTCGAAAGACGCATAAAGTGCGTGCGGAGACAGCAGTGCCGAGTGCCGAGTAGCGGCAAAGGCGTTGCGCCATGCCGTTTGGTTATAAGGCCCGGCCCGGGGTGTTCCACAGCTGTTGGGGTCACACAGACTTTAGCCGGCCAATGGCGAGGCCCATCTCGAGTTCTAGATGCTGTATTGGGTTCCAGAGTCGCCCGTGAGTTGAGCCCGTGGGCTGTATCCCAACTTGTTTTCAGCTGTCAACGTCGCCGTCACGGACATGACGCTATTCCGAGAAGGCCATATCCGTCTCTCATCATCTCTCTTTGCGTCTGCCGTCATCATTGTTTCCAGCATAGATATCCGAGAGTGGAGATGACTTCATCCGGGACAAGCGGCTCGCACTAACAGGCCGAAACAAGATGGTTGTCTGAGCACTGGCACCCCGCAGGTATCGTGTCCTATCAGTTCGCGACTTATCGCCACCCGAATCATGGCTTATGCGGCCCCTGTTTCAGTGTGCGATGAGATGGTTTAGCATCAAGGCCTTGTTTCCAAGTATAGTAAGGTTGTGAACTAGGCTGTCATGGTTGGTTCACTAAAGTGTCATGTCCAGCCGTGAGACGAAGTGATTGGAGTGGCGTCGTACGTCAAACCAGAATGAATGACAATGCCAATATATTCATGACATGTAAATTGCCAGAGTGTGTATGCACGATGATGTTGTTGTAGCTTTTGCATGAAGGAGACGTAATACTTCCGCAGGGATTTGGTACAGCCTCATTTGGAGCCTACTACTCGTACTAATTTTTTCTAGTAGGATATACGCTTGTGGATTCTGTAAGTAAAAACAAGAATAGTGAATAAAATCTCATCAAGTGGCACGTAAGACGAGAGACAATCCCCAGGTACTGGCGTAGGATGACGTTCAAACTCGGGGGGCTCGTGTGTAGAATACATCAGTCTCCAAGACATACGCATTCCCGGGGATTTTTTATGCCTCCAAGATGCCAAAATTGAGCATTATGCTGCGGAGCAAATATCAGCATCGTTGACATGATGACATATCAGAATACGCGGCCCCTGGCTTGATTATCTCATCGCCAGAATCCCGAATCTCCGTATCTATTCTCACTAACATGTGCCTCATATTCGGCAACCTGTATGTTGGAAAATGTGAGAAATCAGTCATCATCTTCAACCTACTCAAACTGAACACCTTTTGAAGGGAGGTATCAAGTCGAATGCTATGTAGCGTTTGGGATCAATTTACAGAAATAAAGTCTTGGTAATGCAGAATCAATTCAAATTGGAATGGTATACATAACATTACTCAAGTAGACTATACTTTGTAGGCATGAAATCTATCATGTATTGTGCGTCATCAACTTAGAAACTCTTGACCAATCCATCAATCGTCGTGAGCAACAAGTCGTGGTTGATAATCTGCTCCTTCTTGGCCTTGAGCTCGTCCACGTCCCAGTCTGCCGAAACAAATCTCCCGCTCAAAAACTCTGCCTCATCCGAAGCAAGCCTAGAAAAAAATTGCCCTGTGAGTTTTCCATCCGTCATACCGTTAGGGGGCGCCAGGAGACCCGTCTTTGCATAGCCATCGGTCGCGACGCTGCCGGGTTGGACGTTGATGAACCAAACCTCGGGATGCTCAAAACGGAGCAGCTCAAAGACTCGTGTTTGGCCCATTTTGCTGGTCGCGTATCCTGACCATCCAGGAAGTGGAAATCGCATGTGAATACTAATGGTGGAAAGACTGATAACGGTGGCACTCTTGCCCACGGGCTTGGCTCGAAGGAATTGTTGCTTAACAATTGCCGTCCCTAGAATATTAACCTCAAAGCCTTTCCACCAACTTTTCAAATCCTCCTTCATAAAAGGCCACTCGTCAGAGAAGTGGCCAGCATTGTTTATTACAATATTAGGAGCCCTAAACTCCTTAAAGACGGAGGCAATCTTTGCTTCATCCGTAATATCGGCCGAATACGCCTCAAACACAGTTCCAGGAAAAGCCTCTTGAAAATTCTTCTTAGCCTTGTTGATGCGCTCAAGATCGCGGCCGACGAGAGCAATTCGGGATACACCTGCTGCTGCAAGCTCGCGTGTGATGTGTTTTCCTACGCCCCGACCGGCACCTGTGATGAGGGCAGATTTGCCAGTTAGTGGATTAGCTGCCACGGCCTTGGTAAGGGCCTCGTAAGGTTTGACATGAGTGGTGGCAAATGAGGCCATGGTTTTTGTATAGTCAGTTAAGAAGATGAAGAGGCAGGAGAGCGAGAAGCTTTCACCTCGATTGGGGTCCGACTCTTTATAGTGTGATTTCTCTATTCAGCGTCTAAGTAACCTACCTAGGTAGTTTATACAAAGGCGGCCAATCAATACCGAATGCAACATAAACTTTCTTCCAGAAACAATGACAATCTTAAGAAATAGTGGCTAACTTAATGTGGAAGATTTCAGAGGACTTATTTTCGAGTGTCGTATCTGTGGAAATTACCCTCTCGCAAACTACTACAGCAACATATGTCTTTGTTGGCGTATAGTGTGCCAAGCGTACGCCGAGCTAATACCTGTTGGTATTGTCTGGAAGACAAGAGACTGTTGTACGAATCTGCTGCAGCTGTGTGCAAATGTCATGGAGTAATCTTGCCTAGATGGCACCATCTCGTAGAATGAAGCTAGATGCATCCTTGTTGATGTCGATGAACATACACTTCGAAAAGACATTATAAGCTCATCATCCCGGTGCTGATCATGAGTGGGCACGAGAGGTGCAGGAGGTGTGGCACCGGCGGCGATTTTCGAGCTCCTTCGAGAGGGATCATCACTCGCCGTTGGCACTTTTGTATCGCCATTTTTGCTGCTTATGGTTAGCTGTTCAGTTTGTCGGCTACTATCTGCTGGCATGTGGAATCCTTGCCGTTGGTGTATCTTGTAAATTGCTCAACCTAGGCGTACCTGTGGCTGTAAGCTGGAGATACCCGAGTTGCTCTGATTCGTGAGTATTATTAGGACAGATCTTGTGAGGAAGGTGGAATCTATCCTTGGCCATGATTATTATTTCTCCGTATAGTTTGAGAATTAACAACGGCCTTGTTCTATCCAGTTCGTGGTTCTTTTGGTTGAACTTGGCACCCACCGTTGATGGTAGTATAGGATAGTAATTGTATAGCTCATGGCAGTTGAGCCGTGCCGAGTCTTTCTAGTTGAGACGCATCAGCCGGTTGCATGGAATCTATTACTCATCTGGAATCCTTCATACGACACTGTTGATTCGCTAAGCCTTCCAGCCTTTGCTGCTATGTAGCATGCATGGGATGTCACTGCAGCTTTGATCTACCAATCTGACCCGCCTCGAGGCGGATTTCGGCCTCGACCAAGTCCGGACCACTAAAGCGGACTCGGTGTTCAGTTTGTATCACCCGTTAAACCCGTTATCACAGCTCTATCAACACGCCACTGTACTGAAATCTAGTCGCCGGCTGCGTTACGTTTGGATATCAGGATGTTGAAGCGCGTTGAACTTCCAGTTAGCCAATACGTAGTATAAAGTTTTAGCCAACTGATTCATCAGTAAAACTCTCTTGTTTATTTTCTTTTTTATTTCTTCAACGTCCGTCCAAGGAGTAAATCAACCAGTCGAGCTACATATTCCGTCAATTTTGCTGTTCAAAATTCGCCCTACCCTATGCTGACTCCGCTATGCTTAACAGACAAGCATGCTTACGATACTACGTTCGCCGTGTCACTTTGTAGCAAATAGATGGCACTATTGCTTTCCCATAATTTTGGAGTATGTGAATTCGGGTGATGCTTTACTTGGCAATTTGTACGATACGAATTGATGCTTGATATAATACATACCATAGGAGGTGTTGATGCTGGGATAATGAGAGACACTCAAGGATTCTAAGCCATCATCAAACATCTAACTAGAGCCTCACATGGTTTGGTGGGTACATGTTTTACTGTGATTATTAACAAACCTAATGAAGTATCATTCTGCGAGTATGGAGTACGGAGTAGTTCAGTCGTTTTATGTGAATAGAACACCGAGTGTCATACGGCGGCCAAAGTACGGAGTAGACCCCACAGAATAAAGGAAAGATCCTACGACGACAAATCGTATCTTGTGGGAGATTGAATGCCGCGTCACCTCGTGCGATTTTTGATAGGGGCGACAAATTTACCCGGGTATCCTTGCCGTTACACTAAGCCATGAATGATGAATCCAACAGACTACTCCTTTATCGTCTGACCCACCAGTAACAATCCTTCAGTGTTGCATTTATTGAAGGTAGATGTACCCTGTGCATCATTTATCACACTTAAAGCTTGGTGTCATGTCTAAAGTACCTTGAAATGAGTTCATGGAGGATGACTCACAAACAGCGTTTCCATGTTCACTTCACCGTGCAGATGGGAATAAAATGCAAAAAGAGTAAAGATTCTATAAGCCAATCCGATATTGAGTGGGTTAATATACAAAGACAATTTCCAACCAAAAACCCAATTTAAAAAAATACGCGTATCAATTTGGAAACCCTTGTTCCGTCACCATTTGTTCAAACTGCAGCCATTGGTTCGGATCCGTCTCAAAAGAAAACAAGTTTGGAAAATACTGCGATTCCGAAAACCCGGTATCGAGATAATCTGCATACGAGAATTTCTCGTAGCCCGCCGAATGCCGAGTAACGGGCCTCGCTTCTGCCTTGTCACTCTTGGCCGCGGCTTCAGATTCCAGCTTGAGCCTCTGCCACTCCCGGATCTCGTTGATATAGTCGGGCGTCACTGGCTCTGCAAGGCCCTCTGCTTTCGAAGCGGCAATGTAGCTATCCCAGACCTCAATTGTCCATTTGCCCAGGGCCGCATAGACAGACCCGGTGAATTCCTCCAGCACTTCGGGGCAATGCGTAAAGACAATGGCAATCAGCTGCCACGCCCTTTCGACATCAGGCCCCGTTTTGCGGCTGCGGACTTCGATGAGAAGATAGAGCATTGTGTTCCAGAGGTAACTGGTGCCAATCTGCCACATGTACTTGTCCACACCCATGTGGCCGCCCTGCATCAGATTCGCGTATTCCAATAGTTTCATGGCATTGAAGAAGGATATATCGTGGTCTTTTTGAGTGGCCTTTGTGGATTGGTGGGCGAATTGCCGGATATTGTGGGCAAAGAGCCTCATCTTGCATATTGCTGATCGAATCATGACGGAGATGAAGGTGTGCAGTGAATTCGCAAGGTCACAGTACCGCAGGTACTTTTTTTCCAGGTGATCCTCAACGGCGTCTATGAGGCTGTCCTTTCTAGCAACCGAAATGTCGGGGTTGTAGAGCATCTCCCAGCGCAAATCAGCGGGATAAGGGCTTGCAAACTTGCACAGAGTCTCCATAATCTCGCACTTGAGCAGGCAAAGCGAAACTCCAGTTATGCCGTTGCGCCCGATGGGTAGGCTCTTCATGTCTGGAAAGAGTTCTTCATCGTCCACGTTGATGGGCTTCTTTGTATCGCCGCTGGATATTTCGGGAGACGGCTTGGTGCCCATGACATCGGCTGTGCGACAGTCGATATGAGCAAGATGCCACCAAAGGCGCCTTCGCATTTCGGTTTCAAAGGGAGGGAGTCCGAGAAACGTGCCGTCTCGATGAAGGCCCATTTTCCGAGCAAGGCGAATAGCCACGCCTGATAGGATGTAGAGAGTGTCGCATCGATACGTGTTCCTGACACAAACCTGTTTTTATAAAAGATTAGGTCCATGATGCGCTTCAAACAAAGGCATGAAAGTACAAGAGCATACCGTAAAGATACTAAACGCTTGGAGCGTCATGAAATTCGATGTAGACACGAATCTGGCATTGATCAAGGCTTGTCGAGTTGCAACGCGATAGCGAGACATGACGGCCGACAACGACACTCCAAACATACTCTGGCATTCATCTTCCTTCAGCGAGCTGACTGTAACAAAATAAAACGCAAAGATGAGTGCCTCCAAGCTCTTGGGTATGTTGTCAGGGTGTCGAAGCGCATTCGCCAACGAGGCCCAAAACGTGGGAAGATGCAGGATTTTCATCATGGGGTCCACCCGATCAGCAAACACCTCTTTCAAGTTCGAGAGAAGCTGCGGGGAAGCATGCAGTTTCGAAATGTTTCCAATCTTGTCACTGCGCTCCTGTTCAAAGAATAACCCGCCTTCATCGATGTGGTCGTCTTGCTCAATGGGCACGGCCTCTCCCACGTCGTTGAAATTAGTAGACTCTGGATGTTGAAACTGTAGATGGATTCAAGTCAGCAAACAGCCTGTTGGGATAGAAAGGGAGATTTTCAGTTACATCTTCTGACAAGTTGGACCACAGGGCACTAAACAGCATGTAAGAGTCCGTCTTGATGGAATGTGCGTTCACTGGTGACCGATCATACCTATCAAAGTATCTCGATGCCCCCTCTTTCATGATGAATTTTGGTTTTATATCTTCGGGCATGATGCAACACCCCTGCATCCTCATCGCCGACATGTCCTCACTCGACTCTGGTGTAAGAGTTTGACACTCTGGTTCCGATTCAGACGCATCAGAGGCATCGTCACAAGGCTCAATCTTGGCGCCGTACGCCTTGAGCATCTCCTCATATCGTTTCACCCGCGCATGCAGCGTTTCTCGCGGGGGCTTCGTCCGCTTCCTCTTGCCTCGAACCGGGGCAACGAAGCTGCATTGCCTCTCCGCTTTAACGCAGTTTAGACACGGGGTTCGCCTATCACATTTGACTTTTCGCTGACGGCAACTTAGACAGGAGAATCCTTTCAAGTTTGTTTCTGACCGCTGCGGGGTGTCGGTCATTACAACCTGCTGCATGTCCATGACTGGTTTTCTCTCGGTGTTAAAACTAAGTCCACAACTCCGAAAGTTCAAAATTAAGGAGCGAGAAATGGCGTCTGCTCTGCCTAGTTTTTATGTTGTCAGGGGGAGCGTTCGTGTAGGTTTCGTCGGGGTTCGGGCGTGAAATTTTGCATTTTTGAGCCCCGGGAGGCGGATCGGTTCTAGCGCCACTCGGTATAAGATTGCATGAAATCCTCCTCATGGGTTGAGCAATGGGCATGTTTCCATAGGCTTCCAAGTTGTGGGAAAATTGATTTTCGACTCTGATAGAATCTCCTTGTAGGAATTGCTTGCAAAACTTGTCTTGAAGCCATCATGTCGAAATCATCGTTTGATGCGGATGAAAAGCCTCCCACGGCAACCACCGAGACAAGTACTATCAAGATGGAGGCCCCTCCGGAGTATCCCTCCAATCAGAAGCGAGTCCTGGTCATGGTGGCACTCTACTTGGCAATCTTCTTGGTCACCCTGGTATGGAAGATCGATCGAATGGAAGCTTCTCAGCACCCTCAGCTGTCTAGCGCTTATTTGCCAGACTCGACGAAATCGCTAACTTGTTGCCGTCTTGCTAGGACCAAAACATCCTGTCGACCGCTATCCCTCGCATCACGGACGAGTTCCATTCACTAAACGACGTTGGCTGGTATGGCACCGCCTATCTCCTCACCATGTGCGGCTTCCAGCTGGTCATGGGCAAGGTCTACAAGTACTACCCTGCGAAACCCGTGTTTCTCGGCGGCGTTGTTCTCTTCGAAGTTGGCTCTGCCGTTTGCGGTGCAGCTCCCAGCTCGGTTGCCTTCATCATTGGCCGTGCAATTGCTGGCTTGGGGTCTTCTGGCATGTTCTCGGGGCTCATGGTCATCATGTTCAACGTCATTCCGCTACAGCAGAGACCGGTATACCAGGGACTTTTCGGAGCCGTCTTCGCCGTTGCATCGGTCATCGGACCCGTGATTGGAGGCACTTTTACAGACAAGGTGACGTGGAGATGGTGCTTCTACATCAACCTGCCAATCGGAGCCGTGTCCATCATCGTCACTCTCTTCATCCTACACTTGCCCAGCCAGAAACTCGACGCACCGGCAGAGGGATTGCTGGGCAAGATTCAGCAGCTCGACCCCATTGGCAACCTCGTCTTCTTCCCGGGAATCGTCTGCCTGGTTCTGGCACTTCAATGGGGAGGCACCCAATATCCCTGGGATGATGCTCGAATCATTGTTCTCTTGGTGCTTTGCGGCGTCCTCTGTCTTGTCTTCATTGGCGTCCAGGCATGGAAAGGAGAAGCCGCAACTCTTCCTCCTCGCATCGTCACGCAGCGCAGCGTTGCAGCGGCTTGCTTCTTTAGTTTCTTCAACGGTGCCAGCATGATGGTTGTCATGTACTATCTTCCCATCTGGTTCCAAGCCATCAAGAACGTCAGCGCCATAAACTCTGGCATTTCCCTGCTGCCCACCATTCTGTCGGTAGTTGTTGGCTCGTTGTCGTCTGGCGCTGCCATTTCCCGCTTCGGTTTCTACACTCCGTTTTTCTATGCCAGTTCAGTCTTGTCAGCTATCGGGGCAGGGCTTCTGTCAATGCTTGAGCCGGGCACAGGTCACTCCAAATGGATTGGCTACCAGGTCATCTTTGGGCTAGGCCTTGGATTCGGCTCACAGCAAGCCATGAACGTTGTGCAGACGGTGTTGGAGAGAGGCGACATCTCAAGCGGAACTGCATTCGTCATGTTCACTCGCTTCCTCGGCTCGTCAATCTTCCTACCAGTTGCGCAGACGCTCTTCATCACCAACTTGTCCTCTCGAGTATCCAAAAACATTCCCGATATCGATCCTAAAGAAATCGCGGCTGCTGGCGCTACTGAGATTAAAAACTTGGTTCCAGCAGGTGATTTGAAAGCACTGCTGCAAGACTACAACGATGCCCTCATGGAAGTATTCATCATGATGGCGGCCATCTCTGCCGTCACCATCTTTGGCAGTGTGTTTGTCGAATGGCGCAGTCTCAAAGAGCGCGCAAAGAGCGAGCAGAGTGGAAGCCCTTCACCCCCGGTTGAGGCAGCATAAACAAGTGGCCCTGACGAACATCTGTACATCTCGGGCAATGATTATGAAAACGCGACAATGATGAGCGTATGCGCACTTCGTTGGATTACTGAGAGAGAGAAAACGGGCAGGTGATATAGATAAGGTCCATGAATACGGCATCGAGTCGAACAGATTGCATTCTGGAGTTGGGATTGTTGATTAGACGTTTAATAGATGGTAGAAAAATCTCCAAACTGTAAATTTGATTGTATATATTCTTCTTTGCTCAACTGCGAGGCATGTCAAGTATGTAGCTTCTACCGATCGTCATTCTGTCCACAAATCTCTACATATTTGATGACCTAAGTTCCCAATATAGATTATATCTCCTCCGTAGCGTAGTTATGACAGTCATCTTTCAGCGTGATTATTTATTTCTCACAGCCCCTCCTTTGGTTCACGACCCATCATCACCAGATCCCGTTGGACCGCCGGACTTGTCATTTCCCAACGAATCTCGCTCTACTCGCAGTATCCACCCTCTTCATCAAATGTGAGTCGTGTAAGTCGGCGTTTGCTTATGCGTCACAAGATTTCCGAGGTTCTTTCATTTGACTTTCGGATCTTGGATAAACCCGCGCTTAATTCTCACTCGGAACAAGAGTCCCCCGTACTGCGTTCCTCGGCAACCAATTGTCGCCACTTCGTTGCTGACAAGACACAAGCCACGAAATCTTACATGAGCATAATACCGAAACCCACTGTAATCTGCATTAGAACGCGCTGACGAAATGCAGGAAACTGATGCCATATAAGAAGAGCCATGTCTTGATCACTCACTGCTTTAGAATTTATCCATTCAATCGCCATTCCATTATTCACTATGAAGTTTCAGACCACCGCTCTTCCAAGCACTCAAGTGCCTCCAGCGTCGCTCACGCGAAATGACATTGCAGAGGAAATCCCGGCTCTTTTGCCGCTCTACGACGACTTCCCAGACATTGTATACACCAAGGCTGATCCTGTGTATGAGACAATAAGTCCTGCATTCAAGAAATCAACGGCGACAAAACAACCACTGGCAGTAGTTCGGCCCCTAAATGAAACACATGTTCAAGCTGCCATCAAAATAGCCCGCGCAGCAGGATTGCCTCTGGGAATTCGCTCTGGGGGGTTAGACACGGCGGGAAGAAACTTCAGGGGGGTTGACAAGGGCATTATACTGGACCTGCGCAGCCTGTGTTCCATCAATTTGTCTGATGACAAGGCATCTGCAATCATTGGTGGCGGCACCATAACAGCTGATCTGGCTGTTTCTCTGGCAAAGCAGGGCGTCATTACACCCATTGGATGGCATCCAAGGCTCGGTTATGCAGGATGGGCAATGGGAGGAGGTTACGGTCTTTATTCTTCGCCATACGGCCTTGGAGTCGATAATATTCTCGGCGCTCGTGTCGTCCTTGCTGATGGATCTGTGGTTGATGCTGATGATAAAAATCACACAGATCTGTTGTGGGCACTTCGAGGGGCTGGAAACGGCACCTGGGGTGTTGTTACGCAGCTCACAATTAAAGTCTACCCACAGCCAGATCTTTTGATTGGCACTTTGAGGATTCCTAAGAAAGATTGGCCGGCAGCATTGGGCGAATGGGCCAATAATATTGAGCCTAATCTCCCTGACGAGTTTGGAGGAGAAGTCTACTTTCGGAATCCCGTATTGGATGATCCTGAGATGATCATCTTCTTCGCCTGGTGCGCAAAAGAAGGCGAAGATGTACAAAAAGGCTGGGACTATTTCGAAAAGATCAAGTCACTGCCAGGTGCAGAGGTGCAACGCATTGTAGAATGTGAGTTTCACGATATATCATTGCTATGCATGATAAATGAACAACGCAGGCAATTACTGACAAATGAGCATCCAGCTGACTTTGCCACTCACCTTACATCGGAACCAAGTTCGCAGCCAGTATCTTACCAGGTCCGTGGAATTATTGCCAAAGGCCTGACCAACAACATAGCTTCAGTCTTGAACGGCCAGTGGACCAACCCCAAGATTTACTCCGGAATTCCTTGTCACTTTGCACATGGAAAGGCCATCAAACCAGATCCGGGCGCCTGTTTCCCCATGCGATATCGTCACAGACTGTTCCCTCTTAATGCTCGCCACTCGGAATTGATGGGGACAGAAGAGGGAGATTCGCTTGTGGCTGAATCGTCTGCTCGTATGATTGATGGGATCAAGGCTACGGGCGATGCATTTGTTGGAGTCTCTTATCAGAATTTAATTCCTCCCGTCGACACTGACTTGGAGGCCACATTTGGCAAGGAGGCTCTGGAAAAACTCAAGACGCTCAAGAAGAAATACGACCCGGACAATTTCTTTTCGAGAGGATATCCTGCTTTGAATGTTAATTAATGGGAGCATTAGAGCCATAATTAGAGAAGCCAATCTATCGCCTAATCAGTAGTAGACGGAACTCCCTCGTTGTCTTCGCTGGTAAATGTCATTTGAACTGGGGGATAAACATCCTTGCCATATGTCGAGTTCAACGTGATGGCTCCAACAGCAGTGCCATCTTCGAGCCGAGTCCAAGTCTTGGTAGACTTTCCAAGGTCCTTGATGTCAACCAGAACCTGTCGCGATCCTCGAGTCCAAGAGCCATAGCCTCCATAGCCAGTGTGACGGCCAAAGCAAAAGGCAAGGCCGTTGCCAGTCAAGTCCAAAAATTTGAGGTCCTTATTCCACTTGAAACACCAGTCATCACCGTGATCATGACCGCTAAAGACGCCCATGAGATTCTCAGTGTCCAGCAGGGCCTTCATGAAAGCCTTGTCTTGTCCAGTGTATTCGAAACTTGTAGTGGCGTTCCACAGTGGGGACTGGACTCCCTGCTGAGAGAGAGGATTGTCGGCGTTGATTCCGGGCTCTTTGTGCTCATCAACGCCCTTTTGCTGTTGGAAGCCGAACATGGCGCCTACAGGGATGTGGACAAAGGCGTATGAAGGCAGATTCTTCTTGTAGCGTTTGGTCAGTTGAGCCCTAGTGGATACAAACCAGTCGACGACGCTTTGGTCGACCCAGTTTGGTCGGGCAACATCTGAACCATCGGCCTCTTCTTGTTGGTAGTAGTTTCTGCGAATACTGAATGAGCCGGTGATGAAGTAAACAGATACAAAACTACAATCTGGACTTACCCGCCTCGGCTGTCAAAGAACCAGAGGATCATGGCGGGCGTGGAATCACGCTTGTTGTTGGACATGACTTCCAGGTAGTAGTTGGAGACACCGGCGCTCTTGTCTTGAACCATCTTCTTTGTCAGACTGTTCTTGTACTTTCTTTCTCTCTCGTAGATGTTTTCGGAGGAAAGATTGTACGCCGAGTCGTGGTCTGTGAAAACATGAGCCATCGTGAGCGTACACTGCCATCGCTCACAATCACGTACTGCCATATGTAGATGCCCAAGGAAGGTGGCGGGCAACCAAAGGCGAGACAACCATGTCAACGTAGTCGGTCGAGTTCTTCTTAAAGGTGTTCTCGCCAGTGACAAAGTCTCCGTTAATCACGACAAGCTGGGGAGATTCCTTCTTCAGCACCGTCTCCATCACCAGCAGCGTGTCCACGTCCTGCAGAGGGCCCCAGTCTGTGTCTTCAGCCTCACCGAAATGCAAGTCATTGAAGACTGTCATTTGAAACGTGCCTTCGGGAGTGAATCGCAACTGAGGCCAGGCGCATGAAGACACAGCAGCGGCCGCCGCCCGGTGGCTTAAGAGCGCTGCCGACACAAGAGCGCCAAGTCGGAACATGGTGAAGATTGCGGTGACAAGTTGGCGATTGACGAGCGACACTGAACCCCCAACGCTTCCCAAAACACCTCCTGTTGCACCCTTGGAACCGCTACTTATACCTGAAGAAATCCATCTACCTGATCAACGACAATCTTGCCGTACTCCGGCGCCATTGAAAGGTTCCTGCAGCTCAAGCGACTTTTGTCTCCATTCATGATTGTCGCCAGCGGGGTGTTGCATCCCACGTGAAAGCAGCGCCCAATCGGCAGCAACTGTTTGTCTCTCTTCACTGGAATTAGACAAGGCTCGTATCAGCAGCCGGCTGACACGGCATAGGTCCATTGTGGGGATGACACGCCATGATTGCAACAAGATCCCACGTGGGTGTAATCCAGAATACAAGGCGAACGCGCCTCAAAGCTTAGCAAAGCTTGTGTTGATTGCAGGTGGCATCGAGAAGTACGGAGTATGTGGACACTGGAATGCTTGCTCGACTGTACTCTCTATAGCTTAGTGATGCAGACTAATTGTGTGTTTACAGCACTATAAGATGCAGCACGGTGAAGAAAACGTTCTAGCTGGAATTCTGGGTGTAAGATTTGCTAAACCACCGGGCACTATGCATTATCGGTCGGTCATTATAGGCTAATTGAATCACCATTTGTTATCTATGAGAAATCAACACGATTCACTCTTGTCATTGTCTTGTGATCGCACATGTGCATATGCTATTGCTAAAATGAACATTTAAAACACGAGAGCTAGAAGTCAAGCTCCTGGAACGACGGGAAAATGTCAGGAGCCTCACGATAGCGTTTCAAAAGCCTCACGCGAAAGATATAACTAGACTTTTATATTAGATAAATAGACCGCGCAATAAGCTATATTCAACATGACAGCGAATCTTTGTAATGGCATATAAGTATGAGGTAGACCCTCAGGATCGGGTGGCTTCAGGATTACCGTATTACCTCGCAATATTCGCCTGTGGATCGTTCCTAATGATAGCAATTGCTAACGTAAGGAAGCTAGCCTATTTCTTCTCTAGGTGAAAACAGGGTTTAATTCTGGGGAGATCCACAGGCGAATATTGCGAGGTAATACGGTAGTTGAGCTACATGAGCATCCGAGATCAATCCGTCATTGTGCAGGGTAAGTCGAAGCCACTAGAGTATCAAATTCCACCAGAATGTGCCGTAATATGTCAGCTCAACATCCCAGTAGGTACGATCTACACTGGCCTATGATCTCAAACACAAACGAATCAGTTCTCAGGCAAGTGGCTTACTTAGCCGTGTAACCCCTCTTCCAGAAGATCGGTAACTTCGTCAGTAGTTAGTTGCCGGAGTGGCCATCATAGCAGCCGAGTAAACCAAGTTATGATACATCAGATTATCTTCTGAGTATCTCAATTATTTATACCTACTACATAGAGCTCTTAGAAAGTTGACTCTAAGATTCTGAAGATATGGTGCAATTTTTGTCATTCGCAGTACGACATTGCGCTAATGGAGAGAAAGAGCTCAACATGCTCCAACACACACTACTATGTACTCCATGTATGATGGGCATTGGGCTGTATTAACCCGCATTTTTATCTAGTCCAGCTAAATGACCCGTGGACATTATTGTGCAAGAAATATGCCAATTTTCTACTGGCAAACGTGGAGGGACTGCAATATTCACGGCATTCTCTTAATACTTGAGATGTTTTCCCTTGTTCATGGGAAGCAACATCAATCCTAGCGCACGGACGGGGTAGCGGACGGATAATGTACTTATCCATCGGATCTGCCCACCGGAAGGACGTGGGATAATTGTCCCGCGAATAATATGTCAGAAATCGGCTAATACTATCTGGCATGGAGATCGTGTTAACAATCGGATTGTTCAACAATACTCTACTGTCAACTACGCTAACGCTGATACCTTGCTAGCTGCTCTATATAGTATTACCTTGGCCTTATAATCCATCCCATATATCTGTATAGATTGGTGTTGATTGTGTAATGATTTCTGTCAACCCATGTCTTCCAAACTAGGCTGCTAGGACGATGTCAAAGTTACCATCCCACAACTCCTCATTTCAAAAATGGAGGGTAGTGGTGTGCTCTCTATCAGCGGCCCTCAAATAGGCATATGAATCTGGACTAAGAGTACACCAGATCTGGATATTCAAGCTCGTGGACGGAGTAAGCGGCAAGTCTGTCCCCTCTATGTTTGCCCGAGTGAAAAGATAGGATTTTCTGACTGTTCTTATAGGCTGCGTGGCTAATACTTTCTTTCCTACATCCAGCGATTAGTTTATGATTTGATCTCACTATGCTCGAGATGATAACACAATGGATATTGAGAAAGCGAATTTTCAACAGAGGTTGACTATCAACTGATTTTATGTGAATTATTAGTTAATACATGGCTTTTCAAAGAATGCTTTATAATATAGTAGTCTTCTATTGCCTGGTATTGACATTCTGGGACATATTTCCCGATGTTCCGCGGAGCTGAGCTGACGACGGCTTACGGGAGGTGCCGATTAACCGCTTCGCTTATACTTGTATGTCTGCATATCTAGTCTTAAATGCCAGTGCCCTTCACCACTTAATAAAGTGCTGAGTGGGTTAACGAATAAGGATAAGTCTCCCTTTGGCCCTGCTGGTAGTCAAAGTGGCGGAGATTCTTCCGCAAAACCCAACCAATATTCATTCAAGCAATGAATCAGAAGGCAACTGGATGTTATGGAAGCGTTGGTCTGCAGTTTTCGTGACCACTGAATAATACCATTTTATCCTTTGTTTCGTATTATACGAACTTATTTATCTACCTACTAGGCAGGGTGAAGTTCTAGATATACGACTTCTCCATACTCTAGAATAAGCCCCTAGATGATTACAATTCAAATATTCGTGAAATAAGGATCAGCTGCATGGCAACCTTGGTAATCGGTCTGTAATAGGATAATGCAACTTGCCAAAACATGGTTAGATATAGGCTAATGGAGAAAGAATAAGCGGTGTACTTGGGTCTAATGTTGATCCTCAGCAAGGAAGTTGGTGACGTTCTGATGTGTGAGTTACGAATGCACGACATGCAATACTCATTCAACATCTCACCCGAGGACAGAAGAATCTCAATCGTTCAGACAGGAATGATGAGTATAAAGAGCAAGCTTTAGCCACCATCAATACCTTCTTTTACCACTCCTCATCAACATTGAAACTTGACTTCTATCTTACCCCAAGCAACAATCAGCAAACAATCTGCCATACAATACTCAAGGATCATGAAGGCCTACCAGTTTACCTCTATTCTACTCCTCAGTATCTCCACCGGAGTGTTGGCGAGACTTCCAACTCCTGTGTGGGCCATGCTGTGATGAAGGCGGCGACTTCAGCGACGGATGCTATCCCGACGCAATCATCTCTGCTGAAAACAAGCTGGGCTGCGGCAACCTCGACAATCCAAGTGGCGTTGCCACAAACTCGTTACTCAGCGGTGGCTTTGGAGGTGCTCTGGGCTGCCCATTGGCTACTTCGTTCTTCAGCATGGGCGGCCTCTGTGGAGTTGGGACGTTGAACTTTTATCAAAGTGGTGATACATACTTGGGCTACATCAGTGGTGGAGACGGCACGCAAGTTGCTACATGCTATCCAACGTCTGGAGATAAATCTTGCGATTATGGCGCGGCGGTTTGCGACTGGCAACAAACTTGGTACTGCGACTCTTAGATTTGCTCGTAGAGGGCGTGTTCGCATGAGCATATTGTGGTTGTTACACTTGGTCGTATACAATCACGGAAACATAAGGCAACTAGTATTAGATACTTACTCAAAATAGACCAATGTTGATAGGCTTATACAGACCGCTTCGGAGTAAAGTGAATAGACGCAACTATAGCTCTCCACCAAGACTTAATACAACACCTTACTATACTAAATCTATTGCCTATTGTAGCATTCCCATAACGGATCGATGCAGTAATTACTTAAGCGTGCATTCAAAACCGGGGTAGCATTTGTAATGTGCAATCGCATACTCCATAGCGCCTGTTATCAGCCTTATATCTATTCGGTCGCGACAGTCCGAAGGTGTGTGTATGGCGCCATATCACGACATCAAAACGGAGTTGATCGCCAAGGCAAGAGTACGGTATTTAAAGTCACCTAAACAGGCAATCGTCAACATCTCCGCGGGAAACCTATCTTTGTCGAATTATTTGTTTCAATATTCCTGAGCATTTCCGCGCCCGATCTCTAACAGAAAGAATGAGTCTTCAAATGGCGAGAAATGGCGGCTTCAACTCCTGTTCTATAAGTGTCGAGGATTCCCCACAACTCTCGCCTGGGGTCACGCTTCTCTTTAAAGGATCAACGTGTTTATACCGGATGTAACAGATGGAGCAGCTATCCTTGAAAATAGATTATAGGCTCAAGTTACGTGGGGAGGAGTATCACGGCTATCCTATACGTCAAGTTACCGTTTCCCCCCACGTTTCCCACTGCCGCGTGACGGCCTCGGGATTTGCCTCAATCAATGGCGCAATGCGTCTTCGCTCTCAGCAAACTGCGGGGAGATGTGCAGATTGCTGCACCTTTAAACATGAACAAAGATAAGGTATCATCGGCGGCGTCATTGTAGCACGCAATCATGGCCCGAAATTCGGGATGTCAAGGATGTGCAGGAAACATATAAATTCAGTATTTGGCTGATTTGCTATCTGGTGTTGTGTATCTCATCAGAGTGAACCATTAAAGTCAACCTTTATAGCTGCCAAGGCGAGGGCAAGCTTTGGGCAGATTGAGGCTGCATTTCAGTCGGTCAAAGAGGCGTGTCTATGTTTCAAGACGCTTGATTTGCAAAGTCTATGACAAAAATGGCCGCGGACGGTAAAACGACCAACATCTCCATCCTCACGGATGAGGTGACTTCGAGCATTCATGACTCTTCATCCAGCGACACAGAGCGGGTAAGAGAACTCCCTGGATCAGAGGAAAATGGATACAGCGAAGAGAAGAACCCATTCAGAGACCCATCCGTTGCTCAGCACTGGACAGAGGTGTATGAAAAGTCACAATACGAATGTCGCCATGTGTTTGATCCGTCACTGTCATGGACCGAAGAAGAGGAGCGTCGTTTAATAAGAAAGTTGGATTGGCGAGTTTGCCTTTGGGCCGTAAGTTTTGTCCGCTCATCGAAGAAAAATGCTGGAAGGCTTGATAACTAACCCTATCACGATGCTTATAGTGTGTCATGTTCTTTGGCCTGCAGGTCGACCGTGGAAACCTTGCACAAGCAGTGTCGGATAATATGCTGGATGATCTAGGGCTCGATACAAATGGTATATATAAAGACACTTTGCCATAAAAGACTTGGAGATGAGATTTACTAACATGAGAGAAGATTACAACTATGGGAATAGCATATTCAGGATTTCCTTCCTGGTCGCCGAACTTCCCTCGCAGCTCGTGTCGAAAATGGTTGGCCCCGATAGATGGATTCCCGTGCAGATGGTTCTCTGGTCTGTTGTTGCAGTATCTCAATGCGCATTGACCGGTCGCACGAGCTTCCTCTGTACACGCAGTCTTCTTGGGCTGTTGGAGGTTTGTCATTCCCATCTCTCCCACATCATCTATACTCAAGCTAACTTGTCATCTCTAGGGAGGATTCATTCCCGATATTGTCCTTTGGCTGTCGTACTTTTACACATCTCGCGAGCTACCTGTCCGTCTCAGTTACTTTTGGACCTCTCTCTCAGTTACTGGAATCGTGACATCCCTACTCGCATTCGCTCTATTGCATCTCCGCGGTGCCAACGGCTGGGCTGGTTGGCGGTGGCTGTTCCTCGTTGAGGGCCTGATTACCCTCATCGTAGGTCTTGCTTCTTTCTTCATGATGCCCGCCTCTGCTGTGCAGACAAAGACGTGGTTCCGCCCAAAGGGATGGTTCACAGATCGTGAAGTCGCCATTGTGGTGAATAGAGTCTTGAGGGATGATCCTTCCAAGGGCGACATGCACAACCGGAAAGCTATCACGCCAAAGCGTTTGTGGGAGACGTTGAAAGACTTTGATCTGTGGCCGCTCTATATACTCGGCATGGTTGTTTTCATTCCTCCCAGTCCGCCAGGGACGTACATCACACTTACTCTGAGGAAAATTGGCTTCGACCCGTTTACTACCAACTTGCTAACAATCCCATCCGTAAGTGTCCTCCACCATATGCATTGCTCGCTGCCGAAAGCTGACTGACTGTTTTCTAGAACATTTTTCACATTATCAATCTTATTCTCATTACACGACTATCGGAATGGCTTAATGAGCGTACCTTGGTGTCCATGTTGCAAGCCCTCTGGACACTTCCGTGCATCATTGCCTTGCGTTGGTGGCCTGGCGTCATGGTCAATCAATGGGGAACTTATGCTCTGGTGACTGTCTTGACATCTTACCCTTATTGCCGTAAGTCCCAAATACATTGCTCTGGTCTATTTTTCATGTCCTTTTTTTGCTTACGCTTCTTTCGCAGATGCAATCTTGGTTGGCTGGACATCAAAAAACTCCAACAATGTTGGCACTCGCTCAGTCTCCGCAGCAATGTACAATGTAAGATATTCCCCATCTAGTGTTCTACTCTTGCTAATTTGATGCCGCCCTCAGATGTGTGTTCAAGTCGGTAGCGTCATCTCAGCGTACATCTACGTCGCCGATGATGCGCCATTATACCACCGTGGAAACACTAACCTTTTCATCATCAACATTCTTGGCATTGTTCTCTTCCTTCTTACAAAATTATACTACGTTTTTAGAAACAAACAAAAAGACAACGTCTGGAATGCCATGAGTGAAGAGGCAAAGAAGGAGTACACTGCGACTACGAAGTTGCAGGGTAGTGGACGGCTAGACTTCAGGTTTGCACATTAACATTGGTGTGTGTACAGGGCTGGTTGTTAGATGCTGGTTGTTTAGGTGCTAGATAAAAAAGAGGTTGATCCTCTATTGTGAAGGGCAACTAACGATGAATATCGTTGATAGCGATTTAGCTGTCACTAGAAATCCAATCTCAGTTCGTTCATTTATTTAACACATGGCCAATTACCGAGTGTTCTTCCAACCCAATTCTGGGCACTACCAACCCTTCCAAGGGACCCAAGTGTCGACCACAACATCGTGCTCATCAACGACATAATAGACGTGGAACGCGGCAGCAGTAATGCAAACATGATTACAATACAAGTAGACTCTCTGTCCAACCTTGAACATATCAGCTGCATTGTGAGACGAGTTCTCAGTCCCTGAAATTCCATGTTCCTGAGATAGCCTCACAACTGCCCAGTCGGGCTGACCCACAACGTGGCCAAATCCAGGAAAGCCACTGGTTTCTCGAGATAAAGCAATAACCCCTGCATTGACAAGAGCTTCGTTTCTTTCTGGATAAACGCTGCAGACTTCAGTTGCAATGCGGACGGCCTGGTAAGTTTCGGAAATGACTTTGGTTGATAGTTGCTGTAGGTCGTTTGTAGGGAAATTGCCTGAGGTTGGACAGCTAATTAGAGAAGATTGTAATAGACACTCCTTGAGAGATTCTCACCTGCATGTAGTTCTAAACCAATGTTGGAGGGTATGGTTGCCTTGAGGCTCTTGACGACATGTGCCGTCGGCGTGGCTCCGATAGACACAGTCAGTTTACGACTGGTAGGGAGCAGCGATGCCGCATCCAAAACACCAGAGATTTCGGCATGCAAAGTTGCCTCTGCTTCTTCTGGTGATCTCCCAGAATATGAATGGCCTGCATGACAATAGAAGCCAATGAGATTAACATGTCGAGAAGCTTCAGCACGGTTGACTAGTTTCCTCAACGAAGGGCTAGCAGCTGATACACCAGCACGGCGGGATCCCACATCGATCTTGACAAAGACATCCCATGGTTGTGTATGATCTTGATTCTCGAGAAGGTCGATGTGTTGCTCGTTATCGACCATAAGGGTGATGCGGATCGATTTGCGTAGCTCGACTAGGCTTGGAAGACACCCGGGATAGACTGGTAACCCGTAAAGACACTGGAATGTTATCTTTTAGTAAATTGGAAGTCATTATGCGAAGCTATTAAATCCCAATTACCTCATCTAGTAACCCTTCCTTTACCAAGGGCAGAGCTCCCCGTATCTCTGCCAAAGTTGACGCGACGATGGAGCGATATTTCCCGTTTGCGAGCATCAACCTCGTGACTTCGATAGTCTTATAAATCAGTGTCCACCATCCAAGTTATCAAAATTTGCAAGGCTTGATATGTACCTTTAAAGTCTTAACATGTGGTCGAAACCCAATCCCCAATTCTTCCACATCGCGGTGTAGCCTTTCCACATTTCGTTTTATAGTTGGCAGGCTTACAATCAGTGATGGCGTAGGTAACTGGGAAATGGGTTTGTTGAGTATATGATTGATGATGTTCTAGAGAATGGTCCATTTTGGTTGATGCGTATTGATCCTGTCGATGTTCGAGGTACCAGTGGAAGGAGTGTAAGCGTTGGGCTTATATGGAGTAATGAGTTACCGCGTAACTGCACTCATATGGGTCTACAACCGCGTTTGTGTCTCAGTTGATGGGCAATTAGAATTAGTTTTTATTGTTGGAAATTAGACAAGATCCAGTTTTGGTGGTAATAGCTTATTCTACGGTATCAAGAAGAGGCTATGGAGCAGGTCTTGGGTGAAGGCAATATTCCTCCTGACTTGGAGTAGGTGCTTAACCTCGACTACTTCTGTTTACGGCCCATCAGTTGACGATAGAATCTGCGTTGCAAAATAATCATCGATATGATTTGCATCAGTTTCCCTCTCATAACATGCCATGACTACCTATCAATATTGAATGGAGCCATTGATACGACCGAGTGTTCAAATCACTCTGCAAGTAGAATCGCCACCGCCATGCTGCCCGACTTGATCGCGGCAATCCGTTTCTATCAATCACTGAAAGATATCATTATCAACTCAACAATCTGGCCAACAGATGCATATCCATCGTTATCCACGGAGCCGCGCTGGATCGCCAAACCAACTATTAACTAACAACGGCTTTAGTGGCACAACCAAGGCTTACTTACGCCCTTCATCTCCAAGCTAAAGATGTCAGCATAACCGATGTTCCGGCGTGGCTGGCGGCTATCTATATCGTTCCCACTATCTCGACCGCGCAAACGACACACATTGGCCAGCCCTTGTCTGCCGTCTGCGCCCAGCCAATGACTTCAATTTGCGCGCTCTCCAGATCGAAGCTCCTTGGCATCCCCCACCCGACCACACGATATCAATTTACCCCATGGGCAGGGCAGAGCGTTCAAAACATCGTGTTTTTATCATCTGTGGCATGCCAATGATAGCTTCCTAGCGTGGTTTCTGGGGTCAATTATCGATGGCTTATCACCTGAGACGATATGATGCTAGCATGAAGGAGGGGGAGTTTGATACCATGTTGGAGGTTTTAGCACCCTGGCGCAACAAGGAGGAAACGCATGTAGATAGGTAGTGAACAGTCGGCCATTGAAGCTAGAATGATACGTCTGCCAACTTCATCGCCTTTAAAAAGACGACCATCACCACTTGACTGTGTGTCACACAGAACGTCGGAGGCCTAACCTCTTCGATTGCTCCACCAGTCTTGATAACTCGTCCTTGCACAACATCTGTATCATGTCAGACAAAATGTCCAAAGAAGATTACAAAGTAGACGAGGATGCAAAGATCGGCCACAGTGAGTCGTTCAATGGTGAGATAACCCGCATGGAACAAGCCGATCTGCATCGCGAGCAAGTATGCTAATAATGGAACACAATTCCAGGTCACGATGGACAAGAGCTGAGGAAGAATTTCTCAGTCTTCTCCGTCCTTGGCATCAGTTTCTCGCTGGCCAACTCTTGTTTCGGCATCTCCACTGCTCTGGTGACTGGCATCAACTCTGGTGGCCCGGTGCAACTCGTCTATGGAATCATCATCGTCACTGTGGTATGTGCTGCGATTGCCGTATCGCTGTCCGAGCTGGCCTCGGCAATGCCGGATGCTGGTGGCCAGTACTTTTGGACGAGCCAGCTGGCCTCCAAGAAGTATGCGAGGTTTGTGTCATATCTGACGGGTTGGATTGCCTGGGCTGGTTCTCTCTTCACCTGTGCCAGTATCGCCCTTGGTGTTGGAAATCTGGTTATGGGTTGCATCCAGATGGCACATCCTACATTGTAAGTTGCTCCACAGGTTGACCGTCAATTCAAGACTAATACATCAGATAGAGTCATCAAGCCTTGGATGAGCTTCGTTGCCTATCAGGTTGTCAACATATTTTGCGCCATCTTCAACATCTCCAGCACTGCGCTCCCGACCGTTACATTCTTCACGCTTTGGACCTCCATCATCTCTTTCCTCGTCATCATCTTGACCGTACCATGCAAGGCCGAGACCCATCAGTCGGCCAAGTTCGTCTTTGCCACTTTCGTCAACAACACTGGCTGGAAGAATAACGGAATTGCCTACATCGTCGGCCTCATCAACTGCAACTGGGCGTTCAACGGTCTCGATGCGGCCACGCACATGGCCGAGGAGGTTCTTCACCCCGAGAAGGCCATTCCCATTACCATCATCGGCACAGTCATTGTGGGGTTAGTGACTGCCTGGCTCTTTGGCATTGCCATGATGTTCAGCATCAAGGACTTTGATGCCGTCAGCTCAACACCAACCGGCGTCCCCATCTTGGAGCTTTTCGATCAAGCCCTGAGCAACAAGGCCAGAGCCATCGTGCTGTGCTCTTTGATCGTGCTTACTGGATGCGGGTGTCTCATTGCCTCACACACCTGGCAAGCACGTCTCTGCTGGTCTTTTGCCCGTGATGACGGTCTGCCTGGTTCAAAGTACCTGAGTCGCGTTCACCCCAAGCTTCGCGTGCCCATCTGTGCTCATGTCATTAGCTGCGTCATTGTGAGCATCTTGGGCTGCCTGTATCTCGCGTCCAACACTGCATTCAACAGCATGGTCACTGCCTGCGTTGTGCTTCTTTATGCCTCTTATAGCATCCCGGTGGTTTGCCTGCTTATCAAGGGCCGTTCATCTATTCGGCATGGACCATTCTGGCTAGGAAAAATTGGAATGGTTTGCAACTATATTCTTCTCTTGTGGCTTGTCTTTACGCTCGTGGTAAGCAATGCTCTCCGTGCGACATCATGGAACCCCATTTGCTAACAAAATAATCACTAGATGTACGCATTGCCCCCGGTGATGCCTGTCAAGGGAGACAACATGAACTATGTATCGGTCGTCTATGTCATTACCTTTATAATTTTGACTGCATGGTGGTATATCAGGGCTAGAGTCTACTACCACCCACTTTCCAACAGCGTTCATTAGCTATCGAATATTTTGTTTCTTTCTTCATTTAGTATATGTAGTCTGTAATAAATACTTCGAATTTGGTCGTGTATACACGTCACCATGCCTCGTCTATGAGATCGTAGATTTAATTAAAGACGCCACTCGTGTACTGCATAAAAAGATGACACCCAATGCAACAAGTCAAGCCACATCTATGAACTCGCAAGTGTACGTTTACTGGGATGTTCAAAAAGTTCGCCTCCAAGATCAACGTTGGACATGTTTTCAAATTTATCGATTCATGATGCTCCTTTCATAGCCAAGGCATTGATGGACTGGACTCACTGAAGGCAAATGGATCTTCCTCACTATACAAGTTAAAATGATGCAAGGATAACGATATGAATGCATAACGACCATTATATAGGCCTCAAAGTACTGTTGAAACAAGAAATGATGGCGCTCAATCAAGATCTTAAATCATCCACACAAAAAGTGAAGTGGTACAGCAGAACTAAGCAGTCTCAATATACCTGTTAAATTCCCTACAAAATGCAATTAGCATGCGTGCAAATCTTTTCTCGTTTGCAGTGATCACTTACCAGTCAGTGACGGCCTCCCTCCACACTCTCAACTCATGTCGCCGTGAAAGAGCGAAAAAGTCAACAAACTCGTCACCCATAATCTCTCTCGCAACACTGCTTTTGGCACTGAAACGTTCGAGCGCACTGCCGAGACTATTTGGCAAGCGCTCTGCCGACTGGTCCTCCGGCCTTGATGCCTCGGGAGGAATTGGAATCTCTAGTTGCTGCTTGATGCCCCTCATGCCGGCATTGAAGATGGCAGATAGAGCGTAGTGAGGGTGGATGTTTGCGCCGGGGACACGGATTTCGAAGCGTGTTGCTGAAGGCTTGCAGCTTGGAGGTGCGACGAGACGGATGGAGGAGAGACGGTCTTCGAAGCCCCAGCTGACGTTTACAGGGGCCCAGTAGTTTTCGACGAGGCGTTTGTAAGAGTTGATGTTTGGTGCGAGGAGAGGCATGATGTCGGGAAGGGCAGTGATGACGCCGGCTAGGAATTGGCGACCAATGTCGGACAAGTGTGTGAGGTCGGGCCATTTGGGATTGGGATCAGGCGTGTCGCGGGCAAAGAGGTTATGGCCTTGGAGGTTGGTAAGGGAGACGTGGATGTGGCCGGAATTTCCGGGAAGCCCATGAAGCGGCTTGGCCATGAAGCATGGAGTTATGCCGTGCTTGACGCCCAAGGATTTACAGACGAGTCTGAAGAGCTTTGGTTAGATGGAGAGTTGATAACCTAGACATTGGATAGTTGTCCACATACTTGAAGATTGATACATTGTCAGCCATTTGAGCGACTGGTGAAACAGCCAATGCCTGACCAGACATACGTTAGCATGATGATGCATGTAAACAATAAATCCATCTCTCGCTGCTTACAGCTTCATATACACAGGGTCCACTCTCCGTATGCCATCCCTCAACAGGGCAATTCGCCTGCAGACTCTGATCAAAAATGTCGTGGGGGTATCTCTTGGCCGGAATAGGACGTGACACGCTGTAGCCAAAGTTACCCACCGTTACGGGTCTCAGGCTCTGTGGCGTGTTGGAAGAGAGATATGCAGCGAGGTTCTGTCGTGCGTGGGGAGCATTATAGCCATCTTCGCTGGGAGTCTGGAAGTTCATGAACTCGAGCTCAACTATGAAAGAACGAATATTAGCAATCTATCCTTCTTGGTTATGAGGAGTAAAGTTTGATTGGTGTGCTTACCTCCAGCCAGTCCCTGGAAGCCAGACGCAGCCATAGAGTCCGTCAAAGATCTAACAAGGCCACGTCCGTCTGCGACGATAGACTGTTCTTGAAGAAAGAAGCGCAACAAAAAGAAGGGAATATTCTCCTCAAAGGGCAGTCTTCGCATTGATTCGACATCAACAACGGCGTTGAAATCAGCATAGCCCGTCTTGGCGCTGGTCAAGCTGCTCTCTTCCGAATACAAGAGGTCATGCATGTCCCAGCCGAAAATAGCAGAGCTCATGCCGAACCCTCCCTTGAGGCTCGAGAGGAACTTGCTCTTGTTCATAATCTTGCCTCGAAGAATGCCATCGCAGTCAATGCCTGCGACCTTGACTTTGGTGTCGCTGGCCAGGAGCCTTTTGAACTGACCAATTGTTGCATCTTCATCCTCGACGCCGTTGACGAGGCCGTCCATGTCCATGGGGGGCTGGTTGGGATTCTTGAGGGATTCCTGTGGAGACATTGTGTCGTTGATACTCATGGCCTGCTGTATTGCACAGACTTGGAGGGCATAGAGGGTGATGAACAGTCCACGAGTTCTTATCTATTCTTGATAAAACAATGATTTGCCTTGCTAGAGCCTTTGCACTGTTTACAAGGTGTGAGTGTATGTCTTGGAGAGAGAGAACGCCACAACACTAATACGTGAGATGTTCGCTCTCTCTCCAAAGCGCCCATATTCCTCCTCCACTTCTCGACCCCCAGCCTGTGAGATGACTACATGTAGCGTAACCGCGTTCATTCAATTCGACCCCACGGATTTCGCCTGGAGGCATGAACAGAACAAGCTCATAGAACAATTCCATCGATAGCGGCTGCGAGCACGGAGCAAAAAGACCAATCATCATCGTTTCCGCGGTGTGGGTCGAGATGGAACCATCAATGCAATGCCCACATGGTGATGGCGGTTAGCTTTTGTCTAGATTGGGATCAAAGTTGATTGTGGTAAGCTGACTAGTTGACGGTCGATACTGTATGAACTGTATAACCGCCAAGCTTTATTTGTATACTCCAATATGGAGTAATGTATCCAAGGTGCACAGAAGGCGCGGTAATGCGCCCGGCTTAAATTGTCGGTCATATCTGTATACCTTTCGATGATGTAGGCTTATGGTGATTGGACCAGCTATCGATATTGGCATCTTACGCTATGGCTTCTAGGCCACAAGCCATTCTGCCGGTCTATACCGTGGCAGTTCTAGAATGCGATACGCTCATTGAGCCCGTTGTGAAGCAGTTTGGCTCGTATGGAGACATCTTTGAACGGTTTTTGAGAAATGGACTGGCCCAGTATCTGAAGCATACCTCGTCTCAGGATTTGGATCTTCGAGTGATTAAGAGTAACATGGTGGATTGGGGGATCTGCCAGGTTTTGATCAAGTCGACTGTCTCCTTCTCACTGGAAGTAGTAAGTCTTGTTGCTGAATGTGTTCGAGATATTCATTTTGGTTGTTGACTGACAACTTAAAGAACACAACTCATTCGAAGATGACCCCTGGATTCTACGTCTAGTTGAGTATATCCGTACTGCATACCAGACGACCAAAATACCAATTGTCGGAATATGCTTTGGCCATCAGATCATTGCCCGAGCTCTAGGTGGTGTCGTACAGCGCAATCCCAAGGGATGGGAGGTGTCCGTTGACCGCATTGATCTCACACCAAAGGGCCGCGAGCTCTTCAATTCCGCGTCAATAGTAAGCAAAGGGAATGTGTTCTCACTTCATATAATAACTGTTGACAAGTGAGCAGAATCTTCATCAAATGCATCGAGATGCAGTCGTCCAACTCCTAGACGGAATGGACAACCTCGGAACGAGTCCAGTCTGCGGTATTCAAGGGTTATACGCACCCGGACGAATATTCTCTCTACAAGCACACCCAGAGTTTAATGAAGCCATCATGCCAGAGATTCTTACACTCAGGCGGAGCCAAAACGTGTTTGACACAGAAGTGTTTGAGAATGCCATGTCAAGGGCTGATGCTCATCACGACGGAGCCATGATTGGAGAGGCGGTTTGGAAGTTTTTAATGCAAGGGTAATAGGCTTGATCAATATTATGGACCATAAAATTGGATAATTGCTGTAATAGGTATTTTCTTACCTACATAAAAAAGGAACACTTTGGACTCGGGCACTTGTAGGCTAGTTGATTTCCAACACAATCATGGGCAACAAAACAACATTCCTTTATATAAACATGCAATTATCCCGTACACTTCTCATTGATGATGTTGACACATTGAAACCAGAACTCTATCCTTGCTTCTCCTTGACGTGGTAGCTCTTGAGCTTAACGAAAGCGTCATACCCGCGTGGGCCCAAAGTGCAACCCAAGCCAGACTTTTTCCAACCTGTCCATGCAAGGTCCTATGATATTAAATACTATCAGTACTCATTGATTGAATGGTAGTTTATAGAATAGAGCAGACAGTATCCAACTTACAGGGTTTGGATAGTCACAGCGATTCACAAACACGGTACCGGCCTCGAGCAGCTCAAGCAACTCCTCGCCGCGGGCAATGTCCCTTGTCCACACGCTCGCAGTCAAGCCGTACTCGGAATCGTTCATCAATCGCACCGCCTCGTCATCATCCTTGACCTTGGCGACGGGAATCACTGGTCCGAATGTTTCCTCGCGCATCACATCCATGTCGTGCGTCACGTTGGTGAGCAGGATGGGTGCAACAAAGTTACCGTCCTTGGAAGCGCTGGTGAATGAATTATTCTCGGGAGTCGAATTGACGGCGCCCTTGGCAAGGGCATCGGCGATTTGCGCGTTGATGGTCTTTTCAGCGGCGCGAGAGATGACGGGGCCGACCATTGTTTTGGTATCAAAGGGATCGCCAAGAGTGTACCTGAGTTGACAATACAATTAGCAAGGAAACATCAGTGTGTCAATAGTTTATACATGACAACTTACTTTTTGAGCTCATCTTGAAGCGCCTTGACAAACTCATCATGCACATCTGCATGGACATAGATTCGCTCCACGGCGCAGCAGCTCTGGCCAGAGTTAAACACGGCGCCATCCACCAGCTGCTCAGCAACATACGCCAGATCCGCATCTGGTCGCACATATGCCGGATCATTGCCACCAAGCTCCAAGTTGACAGGAACAGTGCTGTCCGCCACAGCTTCGCGGATGGCAAGGCCTCCCGCCGTCGAGCCGGTGAAGCTCACCAGGCCCAGCTCCGGCAGCTTGACAATCTCCTTGAGGGTGGCGGTGTTGCCTGACTGGATGACCTGGAGGACATCCTTGGGGAGGCCAGCGGTGGCGAAGATGTCGGCGATTCGCTCGCCCACGAGAGGCACCTGGGGAGAGGGCTTGAGGATGACGGAGTTTCCGGCGAGGAGGGCGGGAACGAGAGCGTTGACAATGATGAGGTAGGGGAACTAACGCCTCTAGTTAACGACTCAAATTCATCCAATATCAATGTCTCTGGCATCAGTTACTTACGTTTCATGCAAAGACGATCAGTGTCGGTCCAACAGGAATCTTCTTGACCTCCCTCTTGAACCCGGCCTCTTTGATCCTCCCAGGCAAGCTGGCCAGCGACTCCTCGGTAATCTCAAGCAGATAGTCAGCTCGCTTCTGCATCGTCTCAATCTCCTTGTGACTAAAGGCAACGGGCCGTCCAATCTGCTCTGATAGCTCGCGGCCAAGCTCCATCTTGCGCTCCTGGATAATGGCCAGGGCCTTGGTTACGATGGCGCGACGCTCAGCGAGGGGCAGCTTGCGATACGACTGAAAGGCCGCCTTGGAGCGGCGGGCAATGTCGCGAGCTTCATCAAGCGTGGTTTCTGGACGCTGGCAGATGACCTTGTTGGTCGTGGGGGAGATTGTCTTGATGGTAGACATTGGTGTTGAGACGGTGGAAGGAGAGATTCGTTGATGCTTTTCCGTGACGACTTTGTATCTGAGATGGAAATAATATTATATCTTTCAACCCCCCACGTCGTAGCAATTCAGGGTCCATCTCGTTATTCAGATCATCCATAGCTCAGCATCTTCTTCGTCTGTTTGTTGCTGGTGTCGATGAGCTCAATATCCATGAAACCCCCGCAAACAGGGCGCAACGTG
>MDJU01000181.1:0-53838 GCA_001721665.1 Trichoderma pleuroti
CTTACCCGGACGCACCTCTGCCAGACCAGTGTGTTTTGCAAGTACTCGGACAAGTATCCCGCCATTTGGTACGGTACTTTGACCCCCTGGTTAGCTTGAGAAGAAGGATAGAAAAAGCAAAGAGCTTGAAAAGAAGAAAGCAAAGAGCGGGTTTGCAAGGGTCTTTGAGCTGGATCCGCCGCCCAGTGCCAACGCAATCGGGCCCTCTGTCTAGGCCCAATCCTTTAGACTCTGGCATCCAAGCAAAATCGCAAGACTCGAAACAGGGGGAGGGTGGGAAGTGAGGGGCTCACGACCTGATCACGGCTCAACCCGAGCAGGGCTCCATGGTGGTTGAAAGTTTTTTTTGTCCCTAATGCTCTCCTCGCTTGCCTTTGGGGGGGGGTTCAAGTTTGGCAACTTCTTCAGCCTCCTTTATTCCCAACCCTGCACAAGCCGGCTGCGCCGACTTGAATTTTTTTTTCTTCGCCTCCCCTATGCACAGCCGTTTCAGATCAGCCTAGGGTCGGCAGTTCGTCTGGCGGTTTTCTGGGGGCTGACCAGACAAGACGATATAGCATTCCCATGAACGGCCGACGTTGCATTTCACAGAGCCGGAAAAAGGAGTCGCGAAAAAAAGCATCATGTCATTGTCAGACGAGTGCTTGGTATGCTACGAACAATTGGAGTTTTCTGGCCCGGCCCCTTGGGACGCAGAGCAGCCAACGCCATTGAGCGGGAGAAGTCGCTCCGTCTCTCAGGATTGTGCCATGATGACCGACAGGACTGAGGTTGAATGCACGAAATCAAATGCTCCGCCTGTACACGCGTATTCTGTGCAGGTCATCTTGTCTTTTTTCCACCTGGCATCTCATTACTGACATCCCACCTGAACTCTATAACATATCTCTCCCCGTAGCATCCCAGACCTTGCCTTGTCCCGATGCTCCAGCCAGAGATGGTTAGTCAGCGCATCCCCCGGCACTGGGAACAGGAGGCCATCTCCGGAGCGCGAATCCTTGCATCGTTGGGGCTTGGCTGCCAGGTTGCCAGGTTCATCCATTCTTCCTAGACCCGACCACACTGGCGGGTTCCGAGATGGATGGTGGATGGCACAATTGTATCACCTTGGCACGCTATTCGACTCGAGAGGTCTAGATGAACTGAAGCCACTCGGGGGGTTGCATTTAGCCTCTGGGCGATTGCAGATGCTGTTGGCAGAGCCCCATGTTCATTTTTTCCAATTTTTTTCCCAATTGACATGTCCCGTTTCGATGGCAGCATTGATGCGTTTTGCTCGGCGCACAACCCCCATCAACCTTGTACACCGGCTGCACGAAACATCAAGGTTTCCCATCGGCGATATTGCTTTGCTTGTGCGAGTCCAGATACCAATTTCATGTAACTACGCCTCCAACCCGGCCGGATTCGGACACCACTGCGAACAACGATGCCAATCCTCGCCACCGCAAACACGGGTAACCTTTCACATGCCTCGAGGGAAACCCAGCCCATCTCGTTGCACAGCCTACCCGCGAGGGGGACATCCCCAGGTTTAAGCGCCATCACGTCCCATCAAGCACTTGCACTTGCACAGCGTCCGGTGGTTGCATGTCTCGTGCTACACTCGACTAAGTCATGATGGCCCCCAAAAGGGGAATCTGAACCAAAGAAAAAAAAACGTCAGTTGAACAAGCGATACGCCTCTCTGTCATCGGGCTCCACTGAGGCGGTTGACTTGGGGCCCTTTCAATGTGTCTAGCGCCCTCGATGCCAAAAAGATTGTGGTTGTCTAGCCCTCGGGGCCACGTTTTTGGCAGTCTCCACGCACGCGACTTGAGCTAAAGATGGACTTTGTATCCTTTTTTTTTTTGCGTGGGCTGCGCTGTGCGGCGTTTCGATCTTGTGGTTAGTGCCTGGAGTTTACTTTACTTTTGTTCGGACGACTACAGCCACGACGAAAAGTCCGTCCCGGGGGAACAGCATGCTCGGCTTCTCGACTCCGTTTAACCGCTGGGTCGAATCCTAGTTTCTTTCTTGCATATGTACGAGGAGGGTAGTGGTGAGATGGTCCGGACTTTTTGACAAGGCCCTTGCAAGTGGCGGGAATTCATGGACGGCGTTTGATGGGGGGGTTTGCTCGGATGGACGGGGGACTTCTGACCAGTCTAGAGTCCACAGTTTTTGCCCGTGGTGCGAAGCACTACGAGTTGGCCTTGGCAGCATCTTGCCATGATGACTAACATTGCAGTGGCGTGGACCTCGTTCAAAAGGTCAGTCTAGATCTTGGGATAGACCGTCCGTTGCCTGGCGTGCTGGAGACGAGGTTGACGAGCTGGTGCGTGGACAACCGATTGGTCGTCTATACGACTCCATGTACTTGTTTGGGGGGGTGCCATTGGGGTTGCTAGAACGGGTTTAACGTTGCTACATCCACATTCTGCAGACATCGTCTGAAAGATGCAGGACCAAAGGGCTCGGAGTTTTGTCGTCGAGATGACAGTCTGGATGCTTATCTTGCCCTGGACCGAGGGGGGGCCTTTTCCTGCTCGTCCGAGATGAAGAGCTGCAGCTCTAGCCGAAGGCACATGCCGGCTCTTGTCCTACCCTCCCTCTTGGCAAGGTGTGTTGCCCTCTCTGCATTTGTCGGTACCACTGGCTGCGCTTTTCCCTCACACCCCAAGGGACGAAAGTGCTGTGTCATTCCAGTCCGAGCCGTCATGCTGTGGTTTCTTGAACCCCAACCGTGTAACACTTGCGTCCAAACGAAGCAATAATGCCCCCTCCCCCCCCTTCTGCGAGAAATGTGTACTTTGCAGTACCGTCCTTCCTACAGACCTAAGAAAAAGTGTGGGAGCACCCCGTTGATTCACCCAAAAGCACCGTAGTTGGCGGGGGATTTCCAAGCGTGGCATGGAATTTCAAAAGCCGTCGTCCAAAAAAGCCCACGATACCGAATGGGTAAGTGGAGGTGCGGGCAGGGCTGCCATGTGGTTGGCCAATTCCAGCCCGACGGCACTACACCAAAAAAAATGCACCCCTGCAGTTTCTCTCACGATCAGATGCGCAAACCCTGTGCCTGGCAGTAGTCGAACTCTCCTTTTTTTTTCTGGCTAGGAACATGTTGCCGGTGGGAGGGTTTGTTAGCCATGTTGCTAAAGATTCACTTGCAAGGAAGAACCTGTTTTTTTTTTGGTTCTTTTGGCTTCCACGGAGGTCTCTGCTCGGGTCAATTGGCTTTGCTGGGATGAGTTGCATTCGAGTTTTGACGGCGGGGTGACATTGCTTGCAACTACTGGACTTTCTCAAACAAGCTTCCACGAGCTGCTTCACGAGCTTTTGCCAAGGCGAAGCACACGATGCAGTAACACGGACCATCGTGCGGCCGCCGGTCGTCGGAAGCATCGGGGTGTACCGTCGCAGGCGGGGACGAAAAGGGAATTATTGAATGGCAACACCAAGGTCCTGCAGTGAATCCATGTACATGCAATGTGATATTGAATCACTTGTTGCAGCAGAGGGCTTATCGACGGGGCCTTTTGACACATGAAAGAAGCTGCTCGTCGAACGGGGGAGCAGCAAGACAAGAGAAAAAACTCTGCAAGAATATGGCCGTTGATTGGCGATGCAGGATCCAGACGGTTCCGGGCAGCGGGCGGCCCATTCCCAGCATGGATACAAATCCTTTCGAAGCTGTCTGCCCAAAAAACTCCACTTGAAGCCAAAGAATCCTTCCTTTGCTGCGTGTACCTTTTTTTTTCCTCAGAGCAACATGTACCGTGCTGTGCTGGTGCTCTCGTAACAGGTAGCACGACAGCCAGCTGTGGCTTTCGGGCAGCTTTTTGGGGGGGGGCAGCTACTGCTGCAACTCTGGGCAAGGATCTTTGGATGGGATGGTGGGAGGGTGTTGGCCTAACGGGGTGTTGTACACGAGGGGGAAAAGATGTCTGGTTTGAAAAGACATGTGCCAGGTCATGCAAGGCGCACCAGGCCGTCACTCGAGCCGGCCAATTGGCACGAGGGCGAGTGAGGCCGGTTCCTGGAGAGGAGAGGGCGTCTTTTCAGCTCCGAGCATACCGTTGCCCCCAGAAGGAGGGAAAAGATTATACATGATCTGTCAGTGAGATCCAAAAAACTAGCATCGTTTAGCAGGAGGCACACAAGCTTCAAAGAAGAGCTCGTATCGATCAAGCCCAAGGCCAAGCTTCCCCCCGGAGACCATCCGGCCTGTGAGGGGTAGCTTGATCATTGAAACGATTTGCTGACGACGACACGAACGCCTTTTTCATGCAAGCCCTTCCAACGGCCGAGAGGCCCCTACTGGATGGAGGGCCGCGGCATTTTCACCAAGAAACTTGCCTGCGTACCTTGCATTAGATCGGGGCTACGGGGAGGGCTGGGCAGGCGTGCCATTTGCCAGGGCGAGCCGGCTAACTCGTACAGGGCCCTTGTCAGGCCCATTGAGTTTGCATGGCTTTTCCCGAGCCCAACAAAAAAGCTTCAAGTGCCAATATACTGGGCTGACTGCTTGCTTCTTCCCTTGGGTCATGTAACTGTAAATATCCATGGTCTGGAGGGGGAAGGGGGGGTAACTAGCCGGGGATAGAATGGCAAGAAAGAGGGGTAGACGGATGGATTTTGAAGATGAGACGATGGGGTTTTACAAAGAGAGGGCGCTAGATGGGGATCGGGGCAAAAGATTGCCGATATGTCATGTAGATGGAGGAGGAAAAGTGCAAAAAAAGAAACCGACACCTGCAGGATTCGAACCTGCGCGTGCGAACACAATGCCTATGATACCTGTTGATAGCAGGGCATCGCCTTAACCACTCGGCCAAAGTGTCTACGGTTGGAGAGTGTGCATACTACATGACACTATAAGGAGTTGTCATTAGATGGTCATCTTCTTTGGCATCTGTTGTTGAAGGATGCTGAGAGAGTTGACTATGGCAATTGAGCAAGAGGTTTGCTGCTTGATTGACAAGTCATGATTATCCGCTGAATGGGAGGGATTGGTCTAAAGAAGCCGTCGTTTTTGGCATGTGTGCAATGGGGGGGAAAATGGGCAGATGGTCTAACCCTCCCATACAGTGTGCTTCCAAGAGAGGCATTGTTCGTTTTTTTACGGGAGAATTAGGAATGGGAAGAGGAACCTGCAGCTGCACAATGCTTGCAAGCAGCATTTATCTGTGTTGTAATTGTCATTGTGACGTGGACAATCAGACACTCCTCAGCATCCTGTCAAAGAATTTTTCTTTTTCTTTCTTTTCTTTGTTATTCAGCGGTTGTTGGCCTTGGCAAATCGCCCCCCCCCCCCCCGTTGTCCTTCTCACATGCCACACACAATACCCATTAAAGGCAAAAATCTTTTTTTTTTTGTCTTTTGAATGACACAAAACCCGACACTACAAGAGCCACTTGGTGCTGCTCCACTGTGGCTGGCCAGGACAAAAAAGAAGCCAGGACTGAGCAAGTTTGAACAGCTTTTCCGGGCCTCCGTTATTTCCTGACGGGCTCCGTTTTTTCGCACAAGAACTAGATGCTAGACGGTTTGCATCTCGGCGTTGCGTGGGAACTTTGTTCCAACGGGGTTTTCCATCACCGAGCTTGGTTCTTTGACTAGCACCGGTGGATGCGAAAAACGGAGACGGTTTGCTTGCATGTCCATACGATAAGACGCGGACTACTCCGTAGAGCTTGGTCGGTTACATTCCGTGCTCTCAAAGGGCACCGTTATCGCATCATCCCGAACGGACAGCGACGGCTCTCTGCTCCTCCACCTTTTCTTTTCTTCCCACGGAGTAGTTGGCTATAAATAACACGACAAGAGGGTCTTGTTCGTCTCGGGCGCTGGTTGGCCGGAACCGTTGGCAGACGCTGGTTGGGCCAAATTCCCAGAGCACCAGGCTCGATCAAGCCGTGTGGTCCGACCCAACCTCGCTGTGCTGTGCGGATCGAGAACCCAGCCAGACGAGGGCATCTGCGTTGGCATCTCGACCTTTCGAATACCGGCCAATCTGATGGCGGCCGAGTGGCCATGGCGGTCTCTCAATGGTCCTCTCGTGGATGCGCGGGCGTAAGCGAGAGCTGCAGAGGCGCCTCTCCTTCACCGCCGTGACATGGGGGTTGAGCTGCAAGTCCTTTTGGTTCTGTCAACCGCTGGCTCTCTTTTCTCTTTCCTCGCAGCAAAGCAGAAGCAGAAGCAGAAGCAGAAGCAGAAGCCAAAAGCTCCGCCAAAGTGTGGCGAGCCGTAATTCGCCGTCGAAGGGGGCGACTATACACTACTGTACTGTCCTATAGAGTGGTCTAACTAACGAATTTGCCCATCCGCCTGCTTTTTTCCTGCTGCATGTCCCGTCACCGTGCCGTGGCTGGCTGGCTGTTTTGGCGACAAGTATTACTATCTGCAGCAACGTCCCATTGCATCGGCGCTTTGCATGTGTGCGTCTTCCATAGGGCGAACCATTACGGCTGTGGGTTGTCGGAAGCCCTCCCGCCTTGTCCTCTCGGCTTAGTCTCGCCAGCCCTGCACACCGGCTAGGCTGGAGGTGGGATGGATGGTTTGGCTGCTTGTGTTTACGAGCGTGTCAAGTCGAGGTTGACAGAGAGACAGACAGAGAGAGAGAGAGAGTCGCATGTTGCCCGCATGCGACGGCGGCGTGTGCCATCGGCTCACAAACCCCTTCCGAGCCACGGGTAAATGCGACAATGCATTCGTGGATGGATCAACGTGTTCCACTGAGCAGCAAGGCAAAGCAAAGGCAAGCTCTCAAGGCCAAAAACAAAGAGGCCGCGCGCCTGCAGACATGGCCAACGAGCATCCCGAGGTTGTTCTCACAGGCCGCCATCCTGCTGGCCTAGCGTGAGTCGAGCTGGGTATCAACTGTGCTTGTTCACGTCTTACCCATCGTCTCCCCGTCGGGCCAATCGGAGCCTCGTCTGCTTGTGCTACAGTGACCAAGAAGGATCGTCGGGGGGTGGTTCATTCACGTACTCGTACAGTACAGACCAGTCATGTCGAGCTATTATATCCAATGCCTTGCTCGGTACGCACGCATCTCGGGACATGGAGGGCGGCACCAGCTCTGCTAGCCTGGGCCTGAAGAGTTTTCTTTCTCCTTCTTCTTGCTAGACGCTCGCAGGGTCTCAGCCAAGAGGCAGAGCTGATGAGTCGTAGGCGGAGGAATGACGACACCATTACTCTTTGTGTTTGTGTGAATTGCAACACTTGAATCGCTTGGACAATTGTCATGACTTGAGTGCTCTTGTCCCCCCACATGGCACGACATGGCTCAATGGTACAGCGGGGTGAGCTCGAGATGCTACCCAAAGATACGAGTAAGACACAAGATGGGCGTATTCAAGAGGCAGAATTGCTCCATGCCGTACTATCGTGAAGCAATTGCAACAGAAGAGAGCAAAAAAGGGAGAAACGGGCATGTAATTGCGCTTTTCTGTCCAACCTTTTTCCCATGGGAGAAATGAGGGGAAAAGCGACAAAAAAAGAAATACCTTGACCGAGACAGGGGTCGAACCTGCAACCTCCTGATGTACTAAATCGTAGTCAGACGCTCTGCCATTGAGCCACACGGCCTTTGATGTCAGTTGTCTTGGTAAACTCCTTGAAACAGCTCGAGTGTCTGCAGCGATGGCTTCATTTGCTTGCCAGTTTCCAACTCCAATGTTGGGAACTACACATGCTTTAAAGTGCACATGTCAGTTGTGAATTGGTTGGACCTTGTATTGGTGGAGATTACTCTCTGTCTGACAATGCGTCTCCCCCTGTTGCCAACATGTCGCTTCGTAATCGTGCCTTGCATCACTGTACTTGCATCCTTTGAGGGTTACATGTAGTCGTTTTCGAGTATGTTGATATTACTACATGTGCCATTCATTACCACAGGGATAGATCTGATGTCTATTTTGATGTGTCATGGTCAAGAGTTCATGTCCAAGTGCTCGTTGGCCGTCTTTAACGTGTTCATCACCATCACTCATCCCCCAGAGTCACATCTCAGTCTAGCTTCTCCGTCTATATGCCCACGGCCTCCTTAATCAAACCCCTTCAGTCATCAATAACAATCACAACCTTTTCACAACTTTGTTCCATAACAGCATCCAACCACGCCGTATACCCAGCAAACATCCTCGACACACTCGCATCCCATCTCCCACACACTCTCCTCAACGCCTCATACCGCTCCCTCACAAACCCATGCCTCACACCCTCGTCCTCCCACCCGTCAACAACACCCTCCCCCATCCGCCGCGCAGAGCTTCTCCAGACAGACAGGACACACGTACGGCGGCTGCCGCTGTGCCTCGTCGACGCTGCCGCACCCCTGCATCGCGCACGCAAAGTACGTGCAGTGGTCCAGTCCCAGACAGTGACACAGTTCGTGTGCCATGGTCACCACCACTCGCCCGAGCCATTGGGCTGTGGGCGCTTCTGACGACGGCATCTCGCACTCGGCGTGGGTGGCTGCTTCGATTGCCACGTGTAAGGGGCCGCCACCGTCTCGCCGTTGGGACGGAGGGGGCTGCCGTCGTGTTTGCCTGGTGGATGGGGGAGAGGCTTGGTGACAGAGCTGGTCAATGTAGGCGGCGCAGTGAGATGCTGGCCACGCGTGGCCGTCGTCTCGAGGCGCGCAGAGCGGGTGGTCGCGGAAGAGGGAGACGGCCGCGATCCGGCTGCCTCCGTAGGCACGGCCGGCGGTGAAGACGTCGCCGTCTCCTTCGTACATGTCCATGTCGAGCAGCATCATGACAGAGTGTGCGTCTGGCGGCATGTTTTCTGCCAGAGCGTCCAGGATGTCGTCCAAGTTGACCTGCATGGGGGACACGCCATCTGGGGACGCACGACACCGGATGCCGAAGAGCTCCTGGCCAGGCGTCATGAGTCCAATGCGGCGCTCGGCGTCGGGGGTTTTCAGGACTGTGCCGGTGTACTTGTCCCATTTCCTCCATTGAAAGGGGTCTGTAAAGAGTTTCACGTCCATGCCGTGGAAGAAGGCAGACAGGTACTCTAGAATATCATAAAGGTTCGGCGGCTCGGCAGCGTGCATGTCCCGGTTTGTTGCTGCACTCTCAGAGGTGCAGACGGACCATGTCTGCATTTTGTACACTTGCTGCGTAATCAATGGACTTTGTACAATGTAGATGGTCTTTTTTTCTCGAGTCACTGGGTTTCGCTCTTCTTCGTCTCTCCATTCACGGAAATCCTGTGGCGGACACTCTGGATCCTCGGCAAGGTCGTCATCTGGGAGGACCAATGGACCAGGAAACGTTGTTTCGTCTTCAAAGAGCTCTTTTGACGTTAGTAAACTGAGATTCTTTCTGAAGCGTCCATCTTTTGTTGCTGCGATGATGCGTTGTCTCTCTGTTGCGCGTTTGAAGCCTACTGTGCTGGCATGTGGTGAGACATTCAAGTACAGATGCGAATGTTTACAGGCTTGCTTTTTGCTAAAAGTCTTCATTCTGGGTAACGTGGCGATTGTGAAAGCAACGCGTATCAATTGAAGGGAATGATGTACAGAATAAACCTGTGTCTTTTCACGTTGGTGAAGAGATGCGTGATTGATGCATTGATTATGCCCATTTGGTCTTAATGGGTGCTGCTGCCTATTCTACCAAGGAGCTAAATTTGGCCGATGCAAAGAATCCATCGGGTGAATGAATATTTGAACAAGGTATAAAAATAGAATCTCGTCCTATTTTCTATAGAATATATCTGCAACATTCTCTTCATCTCGTTGCTCTTGTTCACGTTCTGAGCATAGGGTAAGTCAGACGAATGCATGGGCTATTGGCTGGCCACCCCCCAAACGGGCCACGCGCCCGCGTTTTCCCACATCAACACCACGCACAATCTTTCAACCGCGTTTTCTCGTAATGATGAGATGATCCTTGTCCCACCAGCTTGACTAGTTTCTGGTGATCAAAAGAATGCCTGACTATACAGAAGACAATGTCCTCTCAGCAATAAAAGACATCGAAGACGGCCTCTCTCAACGAAAAGCGGCACAGCGCTGGAAAGTCCCTCGAGCAACGCTTCAAAAGCGTCTAAGCGGCGGCGTCACACGAAGACAGGCAAACGAACACAAACAACGCCTTTCCAAAGACAAAGAGCACCATCTCGCACAGTGGATTCTGGCTTCAGATGACTTGGGCTTCCCGCCGTCGTACCAAGAGGTCAGAGACTTCGCCGCCAAGGTTGTCAAGGCTGGTGGCGATGATGAGCCGCTTGGGAAAGCTTGGATAGAGGGCTTTTTGCAAAGGAACCCGCAGGTCAGGAATGTCAAGTGGCCTCATCTTAAAGCTGCTGAAGAAACGCCGTGATTTGAGCGTGTCGAGAGCCTAAATGACTTGGTTTAGGCTTGGAATATACAATGCTCTTGGGGCAGAGGGTCGCATTGACATTCATCACGGCTTCGACCAGCTTTGCGTTACAGAATCTTTTTCATGAAATCCAGCGCATGGACAAAGAGCAACTTGTACAACTCCCTTTATTATAGGCCCTTTGTATTGTCTCTGCTTATAACACCTTTCATCACTCCGGATGGACATGGAGATGCAATTCTCGTTGAAACGCGGAACATCGAGTCTACCACCTCTGTACCAAGACACCATTTCTACTCTTACCATGTTAAGCTCCCTAGACTTCATGTCACTTGGCATACGAGTACTTTCTGGCAGTTGGATGCCAAGCCGATGGAGAAGCGGGAGGAGCCGGCGTGGCATTTCTTGGCCTTGGGGGTCGTACTCAGGACGGGCCTATCTTTATATGAGGCTCGATTTGCATGTCCAAACATGGAAAGACGCTGTCAATGGAAATAAAAAAAACCATAATATGACGTATTCTCAAGCAATCAAGTGATGACAGCAGTAATGGATGACTGAGATGACTCCTTACCTGGCTCATTCGTGGGGCCGCCTCAACGCACAAGTTTCATTGCTTGTCTACTTTTCTCGCCGCAGGCATGGCATCGGACTGTCCTCTCCGTTGCCTTGGCTGTTGAACGTTGATCTATTCAATCATTGACGCACATGGTCCGGCACCTGACCATATCCGGCCTCAACATTCGAATCATCTAATTCTAGGAGGCTGGCATCTACTCTAGTTTTCAACGAGTTTCATCTCCGGGAACACCGGCATCCAGCTTCGACAGCAATGCCGAAAATCGCTAGCCACCAGCTTATATAACTACAAAGAGGATCCATTGATAATGGATGAGAACGAGATACCAACTACTCTGTAGATCGCAATGCATAGTCAAATTGACTTAAAAGCCGGAGACGCAAATCTCAGTCTCAAAGAGGACAGGCATAGCGATATTCAGGAACCGGTTATTCTCCCGGAAAAGTACCAGCCCCTTTGTTCGCTTCTCTGACGTCGTTGTCCCTATCCAAGAGATTGCTGTAATTGAAATGTCCCTGGTACCATGCATGCATGCCGATCTGGCGGGGGCTTTACGGCTCTCGCAGAGATGCATGCTGTTTCCCCCCATCTTTGCAAGATGCATGCTGTATGTTGGTAAAGATGTCAAGTCGGACAAAGTCTTTCTTTTCATGTACCGAATAAATAAACTGATAATGGTAGAATGCGCATCAGCGTTGTGGTTGATGTAGTGCATAGGTTGAGTTGTATGCGGATCCGCAGTCAAGTCGCCCAACGTTGGTTTCGATCAACTTGCATCAACAAAACATGACTCGGGATAATCCTGGTAGACTGCTAAGCAAGCTTGACAAATTCGAAATGGAGTTTTCCATTTGTTCATCAATTCACTTAATCCAACGTCGCAGTCCTGGCTTTGTTCTTTAGCACAGCACTATGAATCTGCCGATCGTGGGGCAGATGAATCCCGGTCTGGGGTATCTAGGTCCATCACAATCTTGTCGTTTTCGAATAGAGGCTATGTACCTCTGAACATGGCGTGCGGCCTCTGGTTGGAATACCTTGTGCCTCATATTTGGTCATTCTTCGACATTCTGGCGTCAACCACTGCCGGCATATTGCAGGCTACTGCACCCTGTTCCCTCCAAGCTGTTCCGTCCCCTCACGATCTCATCATCCTAGGCAGCATTGGGAAATTAGTCAAAGCGACCTCCTAAGCTCTCCACACATCCAAGCGTGAAGAGAGCTTGCGATCTTCATTCTGACCCCTTTGTCTGGTGGTTTCCTATGTCATTTCGCACAGCAAGCGGCTCATGTGCGACCAGATCGGCGGATTATGAGACTAACCCACGAGATGCTGGGCCATGCTTGGGCGCTTCATGTTTCGCTCCCCTGGTGCTGGTAAAGATTTTACCAGAGTGTTAATCGCGATGCCTGTCTTGATACCTAAGCGAGCCTGTCAAGAAGAATCTCAGTTGCAGGGTATAGCTCGCATATTGATACATATGACCAAGCTTAATGAGATGACTGCCGATCACTCAAGGAGATGATGTCGGCAACAGACCAGGGAGCAACAAAGGAGACAAGTCGGAGGATATAAGGACGACCAATTCGCCCACATTTTCATCATCATCAGCAAGCAATTCGCCTTCAGTCACTCCTTTGCACAGCAAATCACACAATTCAGAAGTTCTCCCAACTTCAGCCACTCCTTTATTCTATTTTCTGCCTTCCAAATACCGCCAAAATGCGTTTCGGACTCGCTGCTCTCTTCCTCGTTGTCGGCACTGGCCTTGCCGCCCCTCTCGGTTCGTGAACCATCCATTCTCATCCGTAGTAGCTCTTGCTAACTGCTCAACAGCCCGACGATCTCTCGTCAGCGATGTTGGCGGCCTCCTCGGAGGAATCACCCAGGGCGTTGTGGTCGATGTCATCGCCCTTGAGGCCCAGCTTGTGGCCCTCCTGGGCCCCATTGTCCAAAAGGTAAGCCGAGAACCCAGCTGGTTCCGTTACCTGTACAGTGCTAAACTATTGATTTCTAGATCGAGGCTGTTCTTCCCGTGACTCTGGCTGTCAAGCTTGTCAGCCTTGTCCAGGGTGTTGAGGGCAAGGTCGTTGCCACCGCCGACATCAACAACGTTGTCCAGATTGTTGGCGAGGCTCTTGCCATGGTCGCTCAGGGTGTTGATATCAACGCCGTCAACGCATACCTCAATGCTGCCACCGGCGGTTCTCTCACCACCCTTGAGGTTGCTCTTGGTGTCGACAACCTTACCGAGGTCCTTGGCCTTGTCCAGTAAAGGAAACACTTTTTAATGGAGGGAGCGGAAACGCTGGTTTCTGCAAATGGTATATGCAGTTGTGATTCATGTTAACTAGCCTTACTTGCAATATACGAGCAATTTTGGGGTGTCTGGCGATTGAAGATACCCATTTCTGAGAACTCATATCCTCCTATGACTGCGTGACTTGTCAACCGCTTACACATTGGCTGTAGATTCGCCATGATCCAATGTAGGCCCCCTTGTGATGAGACCCCTAAAAGCAGGAGCCCGCGGTAGTATTGTGCAAAAAAAGCGTGATGTAATGGTTGGTTCGTGGGTTCGTGTCTAGTTTATAACTGTTTCTGCTTCGCATTTTGTTGCGTAGAATTGTAAGATTTGTCGTGGCGGCGTAAAAATGGCGTTACTTGGTTGCTATAGACACTGAACGCAGGCGTGGTATTCGAGTTGTGGACGAAATAGAAATGATATTACCCGGCCGAATCCCGAGGCCGGCACAAAACGCCATCGAAATCATGACTTCCCCAGAAGCACTTTCTGCGGGAGTACCTGAACGCCCTGCTGCTGCATGACCACTCGAGTGTCGTGTACTTTGCGGTCAATGACTTTGAAGTCGAAGACGCCCTCTAGATCTGTGCGAAACTTCAAAAGCTGGTCCTGCGCCTTCTTGATCTCATCTGGCTTGTTATCTTGGACGACATGCGCCTTGACCTGGAGAATCCAGCGATTCTGCGAATCAACCCGTGTGAGAGACTCCCAAGCTGGCAGAGTAGACTTTGGTTCCATTGGGGGAGCCGACTTGGCTGCAAGGGGAACATAGTCCTCAAACGGCCCGACAAAGTAGTGCCTGGTGAGACAGAATTCTACATCATCGCGAAAGAAGCGGTACATCTCTTCTATTGTCTCTGTTTTCAACCTGGGGTTTGTCAGTACGGAATGAGATTGACAAAGACAGTAACAAAACTGACTGATGGTTGTTTTCTCGCAGCACAGAGAGCAGCTTTCTCTGTTCCCAAAGCTCGACCTTTTTGCGTTGAGTGAGAATCGGCTGGTTCCGAGGGGGGCTGGAAAGTCGGTCCATCTCAGGATGCCTGGCACGGTGTCGAGATCAACTGGTTCGGCAGAAGGACCCAAGTCCCGATCCTTGTAGATTTCGTAGCGAGCCTGGAGGACAAATGACTGGCGAGAGAGATTCTGATGCAATTCCTTCCAGAGCAGGGCGGCCTCTTTGCGAATAGGCTTCTCAAAGGAGCGCTGGTTGGTGATTCCGGACGGACGAGAAGGGCCCTGGAAATAAATGACTCGGCTCACGGATTCCCACGGCTGCATCGAGCAGAAACCGCTCAAAACAGCGAGGGCCGTGTTGATGTCGCTGTCCTCAACGAGGGCCGTGAGGAACAGCTCGTACATGGTGATGAAGCAAGGCTGTGAGCCCAGTCAGGCAAAATGTGTGCAGAATAGATGATCCTCGGGGTTGAGATAAGCTGTGATGAACCGAATCTCGTGTGATTGATGGAAATTGGAGGCGTTATCAAGCGCTGAATGCTGATTTCGTGAGGTTCAATTGCCAGTCTTTAAAATACGTGGACGATGTGAAAGCTTAAGTGATGCTCGAGACTGCACGTGATCACGCGCCTCAGTCGCACATGCGCCGCGTCTCGTCTCGGCTTCGATCCGTCTTGCTTCAATGGCTCAGCAACTTTTCATCACTGCATGCACATGCTTCTATTACGCAGAACATATCTTGTACACGACATTAGAGCATACGCATGCCTCTCTAGCATCTTGCACAGTCGGAAAATGGCCACCAAAAGCCCCCCGAGGAAGCGAAAAGATCCTGGCGCTCCCGTTTCCCCTCCACCCCTCAAAAAAGCCGTCAAGAGCACAACGACAAGTAAGGCCTGCGTGATTCTGGCATCCTGGTTGTAGTTTGTGGCTAATACCGCTCCTTAGAATCCGCCGTTGCGAGCTTTTTCACGCCAGCCTCCCAGAAGCCAAAAGAACAAACGATATGGTCAGAACGAGGCCCCTCCGATGACGTTCCCACAACGCTCTTGGTAGGCAGATACCAGCCAGAGAAGCAAGACGACACAGCCCACCAAAAGCGACGAAAGATTGCCGCGTTTGACCTTGATTCGACGCTCATTACGACATCGTCAGGAAAGAAGCACGCCTCGAATGCAGCCGACTGGAAGTGGTGGGACAGTAGAGTCCCTGGTCGGCTACGAGAGCTATATGAACAGGAAAACTACCATGTCGTAATTCTCTCCAACCAGGCTGGATTGACGCTGCACTTTGACGCAAACTACAAGGGACCAAAGGCTACTGCCCAGAAGCGTGTCGCAGAATTTAAACAAAAATGCAATGCTGTGCTCACAAGTCTCGACCTCCCCACATCCGTTTATGCGGCCACAGCAAAGGATATCTATCGAAAGCCCAGGATAGGCATGTGGAAAGAACTCTGCGAAGATCTTGAAATTCCCGAGGAGGAGGCAGATCTAAAAGGAAGCTTCTTTATCGGCGATGCAGGTGGTCGCATTGCTGTTCTTGGCAAAGGAGACGGCGGTGCTGCTGCAGCAGTAGCAAAGGATTTCAGCTGTTCCGACAGGAATTTCGCACACAACGTCGGCATCGACTATCTAACACCCGAGGAGTTTTTCCTGGGAGAGAAGCCCAGGGACTTTATTCGGGAGTTTGACCTTGTAAATTTTACACTCCTAGACGAAAGCGGAGGAGCCGACACCGCCAAAGACCTCTTTGAGAGGAAAAACGACCAAGATGTCGTCTTGTTCTGCGGCCCTCCCGGAGCGGGGAAGAGTACATTTTACTTCAAATGTCTCAAGCCGCTCGGGTATGAACGAGTGAATCAAGATACTCTAAAGTCCCGCGACAAATGCATTCAAGCTGCCAGAGAGCTGCTCAAAGAGGGCAAATCTGTAGCTGTTGGTACGTGCTAGGTATTCCCTTTCTACCGTTACATCCAGGTGCCTACCGGCGCCTCATCTTATCTCACCCTGATGTAGTTTCCACGTAGTATTTACACGTATGCTTACATGAGAGCGCAGACAACACCAACCCCGATCCCGATACGCGGGCTTTGTGGATCGAGGTGGCCAAAAAGGCAGGCGCCCCAATCCGGTGTGTCTGGTTTTCGACGCCAGTAGTCGTATGTGAACATAACGATGCAGTTCGAGCGAACAATACCACGCTCAACCCAGAGAAGAGAGAGATTCTGCCCAAGCTGGCCTTTACTGGATTCGCATCAAGGTTCAAAGAACCAAAAGAAAAAGAAGGCTTTCAGGATGTGACGGAGGTAAAATTTCAATTCCGAGGCACAAAGGAGGAATACGCCCTCTGGGGCCGATATTGGATATGAAGAATGTAATTTTTTCGACAGGATTGCCATGGCTGTTACTCGATGTGGCAATTGGCGCCGGACTTGGTTCGGAGAACCGATCATGGCTGCCACGAGTCTGCTAGTGACCTTTGAACGAGAATGACTCGCATGCTAGAGAAGAATACCCCAATTACATGGGTTTCAGAAATCCCCTCTCGGAGAGACCCCGTGGCAGTCGTCACAACTAAGAGCTAGGCCAGGGGTGAAGAGAAGTTGGGCTGAGGCACCGGCAAACACTTCTCCTGTGGGACTTTACAACGGGCAGCTGACGAGCGGGCGAGCTAAAGGGCAGCAAATTTGGAGAAGCCATCATGTTACGGATAGGCACGATGGCCATTTGATATTGAACGAGCTTGATTCGATGGAGATGGAGAAATGCTTTGCTGCGCTGCTCTCAACCTGATTTTCGCCGTCATGACGATTCGGACCATGTTATTGGCGATTCCCATTCCTTTGTTACCTGACAAGTGATGGGTCAGCTGCATGCAACATGAACACATGAACCAGAGATCTGCACTGACCACTCCGCAGCTCACCATCCCTGGCCGCAAGCAAGGCCGCAGCTTGCAATTCATCCTCAGCTAGGATCAAGGTCATCAGCTAGAAGAAAACACGAAAGTGACATTGGAGAGTTGGAAAACTTGGTTCTTCACCGAAGGCATTACGGAGGTTGTCCGATCCCCCCACAGTCCCCCAACTCGTCCCGGTCGTCGGCCTCGTTCCCCCTCACACACCCCGGATTAATTAGAGTATTAAACTTCTTGGCGGGCCGGTAGCCAACAGGCTAGTCAGCACGGATCTACGACAGTTTGACATGACTGGGCGTCGTCCGGGGCGCTACGCTCCATGTCTTCATTCGTCATCGGCGGCAAACTCGTGGAGTTGATGCGGATCACCGGTGGTCCTGTTGCTGGGATTGTCGAGGTGAGAATCGACAGTTTCAGAAGACCGATATGCGGGGTACTTACTGTATGGTAAGTTCTTGCATGGCCTGTCAGAATGGCGCATGTTCCCATTACCACCAGTCAGCCTCTGGCCACGACGTGGCTGTGACTCGGCTGCAGACGCCAGCGTGGTGTCGCGATGGGGGCTGGATCTTGTATGGGCTACACAACCATCCGGTGTCCTCCGATAGATTGCAGGTGTGGACACATCCAACTGGAGACGGTGGTTACTCGTGTGCCAGCTGTGTGTTTTTCTGGCGCCAAGGATCTCGAGAAAGAGTGTGGATGCTGGGGAAATAGTAAAAGCGAGCCATCTCCCACCCAACGTGAGACCTCTACAGATCAGCACTCGACTCGCCATCCGGTGCACGTCTCACATCCTGTCTTTAACCCTTGCCTCCAGCCACCAGACTTTGATCACCCCGTCTTTTTCGCGGTGCTGGTTACCTGCGTCAAGGCCGCCACAATGGCTGTTGGAGCAAAGAAGCCGGTCAACGTCTTCAAGTTGAAAGACTTGGGAGAGCCAGAGGGAGCGCTGAACTGGCGCCTTTGGCTTGCAGTCTTTTCCTTTGGACTGCTTGGTGCCGCGCGAGGCATCGACGAGGGTCTGATTTCGGGCGCCTTCAACTCAGACAACTTCAAAGAGTCCATCAACTATGCTTCGTACGACACTGTGGACCAGGCCAACATTAAGGCTAATGTCTCTGCCATGGTGCAGATTGGCTCCGTCGCTGGTGCTTTGTTGTAAGTCTGGGTCACCGCCTCTTTCTCTCGAGCCCAATCACTCCACACCCGCTACGACAATCTGTTTCTGAATGACCATTAATATTTTCTTCATGCAGTGCCTTCCTAATCTGTGATCGCATCGGACGTATCCATGCCACGCGAGTCCTGTGTGTCACCTGGGCTGTTGGCATCATGATTTTCATGATTGGAGGTTCCCGCGGTAATTTGGGGGCCATCTACGCCGGCAGATTCATCGCCGGTCTGGGTGTGGGACAGACACCTGTCGTTGGGTTAGTATGAACCTTGGCGCATAGCCCCCCGCACTCATCTATATACGTGTACAGACTAACACGATGTGTTGTTCTCGTCGTATAGTCCCATCTACGTTGCCGAGATTGCGCCCGCGTCCATTCGCGGTCTCTGTACGTGCTTCTTCACTGGTGCCGTCTATCTCGGCATCGTGCTGGCCTATTTCGCAAACTATGGATGCCAGCTTCACTTTAGCGACAGCAGCGCAGACCAGTGGCTGATCCCGACAAGTCTGCACATCATGATGAGTGGCCTCATCTTCATCTTGATGTTCTTCCAGTGGGAATCGCCACGCTTTCTTGTCAAGCAGGGCAAGGTTGACCAGGCAGTTCACAACATGGCACGCCTGCGCCAACAGTCTCCTGACAGCGAGTACATCATCCGCGAAATCGGCATGATTCAGGCTGCCCTTGATCATGAACTGGAGGCCAGCCGAGGTGTTGGCTGGCTTGGCAAGCTCAAGGAACTTTTGCTTGACAAGAGCAACCTGTACCGAGTCTATCTCTCGTCCATGGTTCAGCTGCTTTCTCAGTGGTCTGGTGCTGGATCCATCACTCTCTATGCGCCGGATCTTTTCAAGATCCTCGGCATCACTGGAACGCACGAGTCTCTCCTTGTCACTGCCGTCTTTGGCCTTGTCAAGTTTGTGTCGGCCATGATTTGTGCCCTCTTCCTCGTCGATGTCATTGGTCGCAAGCGCGCCCTCTTGATTGGCATTACTCTCCAGGCCATCGCCATGATCTACGTCGCTGGATTCCTCACTGCCGTGCCCGAGCTTGGCACCGTCAAGAGCTATATCCTGCCCGACAGTTTGAAGGGCCCCAGCCGAGGCGCGATTGCCATGATCTATGTTTCCGGCGCCGGATGGGCTCTTGGCTGGAATTCCATGCAGTACCTGCTCACTGCTGAACTGTACCCTCTGCGCGTTCGTGCCCTGGCTACATCGTGGGCCATGACCCTTCACTTTGCGAACCAATACGGCAACTCGCGAGCTGTGCCCGTCATGCTGCTTCCCGATGCACAGGGCGGAATTTCGCCCAAGGGCACCTTCTGGTGCTTTGCCGCCGTTACTATTGTGGGTGGCATCTGGGTGTGGTTCTTTGTGCCCGAAACTGGCGGCCGCACCCTGGAGAACATGGACCGCCTGTTTGACCTACCCTGGTACAGAATCGGTCTGCACGGCAACAAGGATGCCGAGGAGAAGGACATGGCTGTTGACGAGAAGCAGCGGGCCGCCGAGGAGGAGTTTGGCCATGTGCATCAAATTGAGGAGAAGGCTTAGACGCATTAGGACGATTTTGCGATTCTGTGCATATAGAACGAGGGTCTAGACTGTCTAGCTACGAACGTAACGAACAATACAATGAAGAAATTGATCAACTTGACATGGTATCCTATTCTTTCAACATCTCCATTGTGGCATGACTCTTTGGCTCTCCGACTATCAACAGCAGAAGCCAACTTAACTACCAATCATCGTCTGACTTTAGGTAACAAATCCGACCATCTCCTGCCGACAGCCGTCTTATTCTCCATAACTTCGAAACCAAGGCGCTAGATATTAAGCCACGGTTACCCCATGCCGGCATCTCGTTGGTACTTACTTGATTCGGGCAAAGGCGCTCTTTGGGTCCGAAGCTACGGAAGTTGGCCGAGCGGATCAGCTTCCGAGCGGTTAATGAACGTCCAGTGCTATAAGCGATCAGCAGCGGGTTTTGACCTGGGGAAATGAGAATCATCGTGATGAGTGAGGGGAAACATGGTTGTTGGTTTGTTTTTATCTTCTTTGGAACGTGATTAGTATCTCGTAGGTTGTGAATGATTCTTTCATGGAGGTAATGCTGCGCTGTTGAAAGCAGAGCTGGATAAGCATTCTAGAACTATTCGTCTTACTCTCAGCTTGCGGAGATAGAACTAGAGTCCTTAACCTCATCTTTCAACTTTGCACTATTGTCCTCAAGCTCTAATCAAAACCCGCGTATACCTTGCAAGCCATGAATCGTTAAAAAAAAGCTTGTCCTTTTACCCACAGTTCCTGGAGAGCACATGGCCCGCTCGTGTAAAGCACCGAGTGAAATGTCACTTCTCCAACATTTCCCCTCCTTCTTCCCCACGCTTGGCGAGACTCGCTATACGGAAAACGCATGTTGCACCAACCAACGCTTGTCGAGGAGGCAAGGCCTTTGTAGCGCGGCCGCTGTGGCTGCTTACTCCAATGTTTTATACGGCTGCCTACGACGTTGGGTTAGCACATGTCCTCGTAAGTACGAGGGAAGCTTGCGAGGAGGAAGAAACTATGTGGAGAGGGTCTGGGGAAAAAGACTGGGAAGGAATTGGAGATGTGAACATCTTTTTCCGTGATATTATCGTGGAGTTGGAGACGGCAATCCTTTGCTTTTCGTAGCGAGGACTGTTGGTCGGCTTAGCTCTGAAGATGGTATCTTAGTGAGGTGATCGTCATGTCTGGGAGAAGGTGGAGGGTATTTTGGCTTTCCGTTGCATGTTCGCCTATTTTTGCAAGGGCTTGATGATGGCACGTTGTGATTATCATTATAGATTTGAGTGTTAGCAGCCTTTCTTGGACTGGTGTAATGGGTCGACTCTGCCGATTTATCTTCGTCTTGTCGTCTTGCCAAACGTTTGCGTCTATGGAACCAGTCTGGCCAAGACTAGAGGGACGGGAAGAAATATGACGCCTTCTCTAACTCTTTCCCCTCAGAAATCCCTCACAGTAGGGTTGATTTGAACCCCAAGACCTTTCTCCATCATCATGTTGACAACCTACCAGAATCTCTTAACTCTTCTTGCACGAGCAGCAACACGGGAGAATATTAAGCAACCTCTGATATTTCCTGACCAGCGTGTGAAGCGTTCAGAAGCTAACATACCAAGACACTTGAATCATCTTATCGGGCAATACGTAATGTTATACTGTCTATAACTAAACCTGCTCTTCTTGCGTGATCAACTGTAGATGTGAAATGGCTACGATCCATATTCAGACACATCAAAAACCCTTGTACGACTTACTCGACCACCCTATTGATAAATGATACTTCACGGCCTTGTCCAACTTTCTCTAGTACGCTGTGTTGTTTGGACAACATGTTGTCACAGCTAAACGGAAGATGTGATCGATTTGGTCCAAAATATCTAACAAGACTTGGGGTACCATTAAATAGACGCTTTAAAATGGAGAATTTATGTGGTTGGCATCTTACGTACTGTGCCAAGATACACCCAGCAATTGAACGTAAACACACTACATTAGAGTATAGTGAGGGGCGTATTTGGAAGAGAATCTGGACTTTCGGCTGACATTGACGATGGAAGGTTCAATCACCCTAATGGAACAGTGATTGAAATGCTACATGAATTCAACATGGTACCTAGTATGGAAGGGCGGGTACAGTTGAATAGCTTTGAATAGCTAGACAATAACATAGCATCAAGATTGGTTATTGCATTTGACTGTATAGTAGCATGCAAGATTGTGTGTGTGAGTACCTACCTATGGATAGCCTACCTTTGGGTAGCCTACCTATTCTAACAGGATAAGACGAACCTGAATAAATTGATTGGGAGTACTTTGCAATACCTATTGTGGACAGATTTGTCATAGGGCTACTGAGTTTCGTCATGTAAGTTAAAGAACTAGATGGGATACACAGATTAGAATAAACGACTTTTAGTATTGCAATGATACATTTGCGAATATCATGCGATATATTTTTAGCAATATAAGCACCCAACCAGCCTGTTAAGCAGGCAGTGCTTTTTATACGGGAATAGCTCCATAGTATTTCACTATATAACTAATATACCTATGATAGCAGTTATTAGAGAAATATAGATATAGTAGCAGTTACTAGAGAAATGTAAATATAGTAGCAGCTATTGGAGAAATGTAAATGTAGTAGTAGTTACTAAAGAAATGTAGATATAGTAGCAGTTACGAGAGAAGTATAGGTATAGTAGTAGTTACTAAAGAAATGTAAATATAGTACTCCGTAGATATGTAAAAAGAGGGTGTATAAATTAACGCGTGGGTGTTTGTAATCTTCTCAGTCTTGGTTTTTCTGTCCCCCGCTTGCCAAGATGCCAAGATACATATGAAGAGACATTTAGCCGCAACTGGGATTCGACCTTTTCAGTGACCGAGTAAGCAAAGGAATGCTATCCAAGAGTCAATATACAGTAGTGAATAGCGTATTGGTTTCCAGGTGGGCCTAGGGTGCTGGCTTGATTAAGACGATCAGTTTCTCACGAGTTCGACGATGCTCAGCATACGGGCGACAAACTTGGTGTATCGTAAGGTGGCGAGCCAGCCAGCATCAAAAGCTCTTTGCCCGCTTGGCTAAGCGGTATAGCGTGTCACTAGTAAAGACTTGACATGACAAGGTGATCAGTTCGACTCTGATAGTGGGCATTCTTTTTGTATCTTTGGAACCTTCTCACGGAATTAAACCTTCTTTTAAATTTTGCAAACACCTGTTGAGTCCATCTTATACTAAACAAGTACATTTTCAAGCTTTAAAAGAAAGCAAGGAGTCTATCAATACACTGCTCTGTCTTCTCTCTGTCCTTCACGGGGGCTTCATCCTCTTCACATCGCTGCACGCCATATTTATGAGCTCTATCAGATGCCATCAACCTCCTCAGCCCAAAAGCCGAGCTTACCAAATCGTATTGGAGGGCATTCACTGCCGACGAGTCTCCAAGAGCCATCTGAAGCTCCAGGTCCCTGTCGGGATTGTAATCATCGGTGCCAAGCGCAGCCGCCAATTGTAGCTTCCCTTGTCGAATGGCTTTCTTCCTTAACTGACCTGCTCTGTCCCAAAAGGTCTTGTGCCTTCGAAGTCTCCGAGCCAGTGCCGGTGAGTCGATTCTCGCCGCTGCAACGAGTGCGCCATCAAGGCATTCATCCTGGATCTCCTCCCGCCAGAGGTTCCCGACGGCCGATATGCAGAGATGGAATAGGTTTTGTAAGGCCATGTCCTTGCCGTTTATACACGCGAACAAGACAAACCCCTCGACTTGATGATTCGTAGAGGTGATTAAGTCATACCAGGTATTAATTTGATGCAAAAGCTGCGACAAGGAACTCATCTCGGGCATCGCTTCCTGTATAGAGTACCTCTTGCTGAAGACCTCGAGACTAAAGCGGAGCAGCCATTTGTTATTGAGATAATTGACCAGATTTTCCATGAAATCTTTCTTGTCTTCATCTCTTCTGAACTGTGTATATGCTGTTATACTCTGCGGCAAAACTATCTGGAGATGGACCCGTATAGAGCCCAGCACGAATTGTCTTGCGTCGCTGGTCTGGAAACCAAGTGTACTTGATGTTTTCTCATCTGCTAAGAAGTCTTTGACAGTCTGATGTAAAAGTTGGACGACGTAGTGCGGTTCAACGTGATCTCGATCGTCTCGAGGGCCGTATCGCCGAGTCGTATCCCTCATGACTTCTATAAAAGGTCCGCACCAAGTGTAAAGTATGCTGCGGAACCCAGCCCACGTTTTGAAATAAGATCCAGTGGCCTGTCTATAATCCTTCTGCGACTGCAGCGCCTTTTGGACGTCTTCGGGGATAGCCAGTGCATCCCACAGCTCTTGTATGGTAAGCGCTCGTACGAAGCTTGTACCACTTACCCACATGAGGGCTTTTCTTGACCTTGCTAATTGCTCTTTATCCAATTTTTGTCCCCAGCTCCCTGACCATGTATTCGTAGTATTCCATAAGATCATGTGGGAGAGAATGGAGTAGCTTTTCAAGCTCCTCTAATGTGGTTCCACCAGTGCGGCAATGCTGCATGAGCTCGTTGATGATGAGTGTAACCCAAAGAATAACGCCCTTGGCATTGTTGGCCAAGTGAGTTCGGATGCCATTCATCGCATCTAGAGGCCCCTCTTCGAAAATCTCATCTAGCGGCATCACATCTTCATTGCTGCTGTTGTCCTCATCCCATGATTCCAACGACTCCATGGCCTTTTTAATGGCAACCAAGCCATTGTCAATGATTCGAAGAATATCTTGCCTGTTTTCATGCTGGAGAATGATCTTGTGGCACTTTTTGGAGGGCACAGAGCTTTTACCAAGGCCATTGAATCGCATGACTATGTCAGGGGCAGGTCGGCTAAGCATGATGAACTTGATCTGAGAACCGGGTATCAAGGCGAGTTCAACAAGATTCCGTAGAATAGTCTCACGGGTCCTCTGGAATTTTTCGCTTGCTGCAGACTCATCGAGACCGTCCAAGATGCATATGATGGGCATGCTTGATGATACAATGCTTTTTAGAATGCATTGAAGATCATCAAGAGACCACTCCCCACTGGATCCATCTGGTTGAAGCTGCCGCTCCTGATAGCAGGCCTTGGAACAATCGAACGTCTCCTGGCTATCCTTGAACACTTTATAAACAATAGATCGGAGCATGGAGCTATGAGCCATTGTTATTTCTCCATCCCGTCTGCTGTAAAACCAATCCACAACGATTTCTTTGAGGTTGGCCGCATTTGGCAGTGATTGCAGCTTTTGGAGCAGGAATTTCGCCAGGACAGATTTGCCGCTTCCAGCTTTCCCTTCAATCCATAGGACACCTGAATCCTCTCTTTGGAATCTTCTGTACGCATCATGAGCGAAGATCCAATCGTTTGTGCCCTCATTAGCAGACGCAACTTTATCTCGGCGAAGGTGGATGGCTGCAAATTTGAGTGATTCCAAGCATTCTGAGTCTGTTAACTTGTCGAAAGGAAATCGGGAATAATGTATTCGTACCAGTATATTCCGTATCTTTGTCCACAATTCTTGCCTCGGGTATATGCCTGTCGATTCCGATGGCTGCTGTTCCACTTATTAGGACCGGCATACTTTTGCTACAAGTATCCAGAAACTTGACCAGGGAATTGGTGTTGCTTATGAAATCCGCCTTGTCAATGACAAGCATGAATTTTGTGTCCCTAGGAAGAAAAAGCAGCTGCCTCAAGACTCTTGACACATCCAAGGCTGGCGACATCCACCCCGCAGCCATCATCTTTTTCAAGTCATCAAAATCATTGCTGTTATCAATAAAAATCTTCAAACTTCTCTTGAGCTCCGATACGTCGTTCTTAACAATCTGCAAGTATTGCGCAAGGAGCGTTTGAATGACCTCATTCGGATGAGCGTACGAGGGGGGTTTGGTACCGAGAAGGACTTCGGTTGTTTGGGCATCTAGCCCTGAGAAATAGAGAGCTTTCAAATTTGTGCAGGCCGCCTCCATCCGCTTTGCTACGTAGAGTAGAGGACTTGATTGGTCCCCAACTTCGCTGCGGTGCCACAGCACTCCCCGTAGCTCTTGATACCAAGCGACATATGGACTGGTGTGCGTAAACCATGTTGGATGGCCCAAAGGCACTGGGGATGCAAATGAATGTCGAGTCTCCAATTCTGTTAAATGCCAATTATTAACGAAAAAATTTCCTCTTGAGCGAGGACAATGGCAATAGTTCAGCATTTTGGAAAGAAGATGAGAATATCTTCCTTGGATGATGCCTACCTAATCGCCGGTCAAGTAGAGGCTGACATTTCGACGCCCATTGCAGTAAGTCATCGAGCAGCACGATGCCATCTTGGCTGAATATTAGCTAGGCACTCATCTCATAGTGAGTCATATAACATGGGAGACGGTTAGATCACCAACCATAGGCGGGGCTGCGTTTGGCAAGAACGTTGCGACTATTGTCAACAAAGCCAACTACAACATTTCTAACGCGATCGTATTCATTTGTGCCAGGAGCGAACTTGTTCATCATAACGTGAGTACAGTTGAGGTAGGTGCTTTGGAAACCTCGAAGTGATGCAGAATCCTTATCCACTATCTAGCGGAAGAATAAGCAAATCAGTCTTGACTCACATCGTACAACCCAACTTACAAATCTGTCATAGTGCATGTATTTGGCCAATGATGATGGGAGTGCCTTTTTGGCGAGATTTGTCTTTTGGGTTTCGTAGAAGCAGTGTATAGGATTAGGAATGGAGAAATTGGCCATTGAAGGGCGTTCCCAGAAATACAACTCCCACTGTCACATCTCGTAAATAAGAGTAGGTACTTGTCTTTGAAGCTGCGGAATGTAGGGCCTATGCGATACCATATCAAGTGTTAGTTGAGACTCTATAAGCGTATCATGGGCGTTAGTTGGATGGCCTAGAAAGACCTTTGCAATTACAAGCCCACCAAAGCAGGATACGATGAATAGTATGGGTCGATACACTGGTTCACGCCTCTAGTTATAGAATTAGCAAAGTCATGATCAACCATACACAATAGTATATAATCTACCTGGCGTCTTCTGCCATGGATGTCTAACCAGAGACCTTCGGCAAGATCATGAAGCGTTAGATCCACAGCATTGGCATAGAACTTGGCAGGCCAATTGTATAGCATGAGGCATGCGCGCGGAACGGCTGCGGGGAGCATATCCTTGTCACGGAGCCAGTTGATGGTCTGCCCGTTCTGAGACTTATATTCCCATGTTGTTGGGGCGGAGGTGTCAAGCCCGTGTATGGCAATGATACTATGGATGGTAAGGAAGCATTCAAATTCCTCCAGCTACATTGGAACAGACTCAATATCCGTTGTAGAGAGATTGTCACCTGAGGAGTCATGGTTGTCCGTACAAAGGCCATCGTGCGGATAGACCTCCAGAAGGCCCACGCGACCTGGCAGCTTAAACCACACCAATATCAGCACTTGTAACCTCTGGTGCTAGCTTTTTCGAACCCTAAGCGACTCACGAATTTCTCCATCAAGTTTGTGCAAGGACCCGGAATGGTAAGAATGCAATTAATGGATCAGATATCGTTATTGTTAGGACGAAAGCGCTCACGACGTTGAGCCTCATCACTGGTTAGCACATAATCCCAGGAAGCACGTGACAGAGGCTCAGCTGATGGCCTATTAATGGCAATTGCTACAACTACTACTTATATTACTTAATGTACATATATTCACTTACCCACGCGCGTGAGGGTAGTTTATGGACAATATTAGTGCATAATCTTCGCACTGCAACAGCTTGTTTACGGTTAAAAGGCCGATACAAGAGGCATACAGCTATTTTCAAGCTATCCGATTTTTTACTCAAACAGGTCACCTTCCGGCTAAGATTACTATATCAAATACAGCTTTTTCAACGCAAGACCTCAAGCACCAAAACCTCCTACTCCCGGGTCAGCGTGTCGATGTTGAAGTACTTGTTCATCTTGGTGTAAGAGTCGGCGATAGTCTGCATAAAGGTCTTGATCTCTCCAAGTACGGTGTTCGTCGTCTCCCGGTCCGCCGCCGCTGCCTCGCGGTCGGCCTCAGCAAGGTTTCTGTCCACGATCGCCAGCACCCGGTCCTCCTTGGCCTCCTTGCGTTCTTGAGTGACAGTCTTATGGAATTCAGCGACCTTCAGAGTATGTTGTCGAACGGTTTCCATCAGCCCAGCGATCGACTCTCTGGTGACGCTGGTGGTTGAAGTTTTGGACGATTTTCCCGGGTGCTTTTATCAATAGCAGCTATTTAGCCTAGCAGCTATCCAGCAGCAGCTTTCTAATTCAACAGCCTTCTATCAAAAGCAGCTTGCCAGGTCAACAGCTTCCAAGCCCGGCAAGCTATCTAACCCAGCAAGCCATCAGGGCCCAATAACAGCTATCAAGCCCGATGACAGCTTTTACATCCTGACATCGTTTACATAGCTTTCCAACTTATAGCGCCATAGCCGCTATAACTATAGCGCTTAGCTTCCCAAAGCCCAATATACTACCTTACATTATTATTTTCTAGCCCAAGCTCTTTGTAACTTCTTTTATTCAACAACCTTGATCAAACGCGATGACCTTGATCCAACTGGATGACCTCGATCGAACTGGATGACCTTGATCAAACGGATCGAACTGGATGACTTTAATCCAACGCGCTGCCCTAACTAACGGCTTGAAAGACTCTTTGCTTAAGTTTGTGCTTGCTAGCACATTAGTGTTCTATTACATTAGATTTTTGGCTTTTGATCTTCCAGTATTTTTAATTTTCAAATTTTGCTTTTTAGGTCCTATTTTTACTTTTGCCTTCAAGAGCTAAAACAATACAGAGTTCGGCATTTATTTACTTGAAATAGATGTATATATAACTCATGTACCCCCATTATCCCCTCGGTAGTTACTTGCTCTGCACACAATTTATCACGGTACACCACATTCTTCCTAAATATCGACATCAGTCAAGCCGCCACCATGCCTCTCTGTCAGGTATTACGCCGTTTCATAAACGGCAACACCAGGATCAAGCAGAATCTCTCCTGTCCGATCCTTAACCTCCCAGTGGAAATTATGCTTCTCATCTTTGAGCACCTCCCACAATATCAACAAATCATTCTATCTCAAACTTGCTATGCATTGCGCATCATTATCCGAGAAGACAATTAGCTGCAAAATTTATCTGCCATTAATCTCGATAAACATGAGCAAGAAGAGTATATTTTTGCTCTGGCTCGCGGCCATCCTGATCGCTGGGCCTGCCATAAATGCGTTAAGCTGCACCGGGTTAACCGCAACGACACTCCGATGAACCCACGACCGGCTATTCCGTGCCAAACGTCATGGGACTGCTACTGGTACAGGGTCAACCATACACATTACTATCGACTTATCCAATATAGACTCTTCCATCGTCATATCCAACTCGCTTTGAAATATACCCGCCTGGAGACAACGGAAACTGTTTTAAGAAAGACATACACAGATCATCTCAATCGCTTGTTGCAGCCGGTTTTGGGAGTCATCCACCCACATAAATATGGCATGACCAACGAGATTAAGGGAACATTATCTGTATCCCCAAAGGTTACAACAGATGGACAATTCCTTATCCACTCCAAACAGACATTCTTCAAAGACGTTGAAAATGTCTCTATCAAATCTGTGGGATGGCTTCAGATTTGTTTACATCAGGGTTTAATCCCTGAAGCTCACATTCATAAAGTGCATAGTGGACCATGTTACCTCATCAACGATCAATTTTGCAGTCGCTGGTGGAATCACTTGCTGACAAACCCAAGATCTGCCCTTGGACTCGTTGTTATGAGTGCCTTCCTCAGAGAAACTGTAAGTTTTTGGCTCGTGTCCTTTTTGTGAGACGGACTTTTCTGTTCAGGCCTCTTCTGAAATCACCATTCTGCGCGTATGGCAACGTTTCGGGTCAGAGACATGTTTCTCGAGCAATAATTCGTGGCGAGGGCAGATGCGACTACCGCCTGAAAGAGTTGTTGCTTCTTACCTTCCTGGAAGTATTCGGCAGCTGTATGGCTAGATTCGGACATGAGGGGTTGGCTTGGATTGGCTGAAATAAATAGAATATATTAATACATTTGAGCTATATCAATGCCAGAAGTTCTAATGTTGGTTGTATTAACGCGTAAACAGCGAGTCATGTTCAAGTCGCTGCTGATGAATGCTGCCAAACAAGACTGGGTGGGATTCCCTGTATCTTGCGTGAATTTAATTCTTCGGTAACATGGGAAAGAGTTAGCCATGTCTCCATATCGTTGCGGTATTGGAATTATAATGATAATCTTCTTTTCCCTTTCTTCTTCTCTGTATACGAAAGCCCCCCTCCCCGAAGATATCATAAATATAAATAATATAAAAAAATAATATAAAAATATTTTTATATAAAAAACACTACTTACTTAATAAGCTAGTTAGGTACCTGCGTTTCGTGGTGCTCGACCAGCCGTCTGAATTACTGCGCTTCGCCCGCTTTCCCATTGTATATGCTTATGCCGCTTTCACATATAAGAGTGTTCTCGCGCAGCAGCTGTTTAGGAGAGATAAAGTATCTCTCAGGGCATTCCATCTCCCAGATAGCCATTTCTGCTGCCTACAGCGTCTCATCCTTATCTACTGCGTATGCTCTTACTCCGGGGTCTATCGAACACATATGCCCCAGTGTTTATCTAGGCCATACCATGTGTTATCTCTCGGACCTGTTAATAAGGAAGAATAGTCCATGTTTCCGTCAGCAACTGCCGCGTAGACACCCAGTGCGGCCAGTGTCTTGGGCTTAAAGATGTAGTTGATGCCGGCTAGGTCTTGACGTCCTGTTTGTATACTCTCTCGAAATGGCGTTTGAGGTACTTTGTTATATTGTTTGACTCATCTTTTGCGTACGTGAAGTAGTTTAAAAGTGAGGTATTCAACGACTGAGAGTCGGCGCTTGCCCGGCTGGGGTGTCTTTGACAGGAGGCTGGTTGGGGAGTCCCTGAGTGACGACAGCTCATCCTCTTCCTACATTGCCATTCATTCATCCCAGCACGGATTTCCGAGCGCGAGGATTCTGTCTATGCCAGCCATTTTTGGCGTCTGTCTCTTTGAGCGACCGTTGCTCTGTCTCTTGCTTGTGTTTTGTTCTTTCGTTCAGGTGCGGGTGCTGTGTTTTAAGGGTTGCGGTCTTTAAATGTCGGTGGGATGTTCCCACGAGTTCTGTATCTCTCGTCGGCCAATGTACTTATATTACTCAATGTATGCACTTATTCATTTTGCGGTCTCGCCTTTTCTGACCTCCGCTTGCTTGGCCCCCCGCGGAAGATGTGCAAATTGCCCCATTCGGCCACCGAAGTCCCCAAAGTCCATCCAATAAGCTGTCAGATCAAGGGCCTTGCTGTGTGTATGCTTAAAATAAAGCTCATCTTTGCGGGCAGCTCGCGCGTGAGCTTTCTCTGCTTCAGGAAACTTGGCTCAGCTCCCGTCATGCTTTCCATGTGGCCCAGGAGCTCCACGTGGGATCAAGGTTACGCGTGAATGGCTGAGTATGTTAATGACGAGCTATTTATCGTTGCGTTTCTCTACCTGCAGGAACCAGGATGCCAGCTGAGAAGGCGGTCGGGAGATCAATCCGTGAAGATGACGCCTTGTATTTGTCTCACGCATGGCTGCGTGGCGCGAGAGCAGTACGACGCCGGATTCCTACGGCAATACGATATTACAGTATCATTGCCACTTACATGAGGTTCCACAAGATTTTCTTGGCGATTGATATGGCGTATATATAATGAGACACCCAGTGGCCCTGCGTTGTGAGGAGCAGGGAATTTTCTCCAATCCCGGCCACCCTTCGTTGTTCTGCCGTTCACCATGCGTTCGCTTCTGTCTCTTTGTCTGCTGAACTTGGCCATTGCGCCCGTGTTCTCTGCAGCTACCACTGCCGCAAAGGGTGGCGACAAGGAAGGTAAGAAGGAGTTTGATGTCAAGGCTCTCAGCCTGAGAGAAGTTGGAGCGCGCAACACATTGGTTAGTGCATAGATAGAAATGAGTGTGGAGGATATTCTCTGATGGTAAGTAGGATTGGCGCGTCTGGCTCGAGCAGGATGGCCAAGTCATCTCCTTCTGGCACGACATTCCTCTTTATCCCGACGAGAAGCAGAACAACATTGTCAACTTTTACGTCGAAATTCCGCGATGGACGGATGGCAAGATCGAGACTAAGCGCGACAAGCCTATGAGTATGTCGTCTACAGTGCTGTTAGCTGTCCCTGCTAATACTGATCATTACAAATGCTTTCAGACCCCATCTTTCACGACGACAAAAATGACGTGCCTCGATATGTGGCCAGCGTTTGGCCACACAAGTCTTACCCCTTCCTGTACGGATCGCTTCCTCAGACGTGGGAAAACTCCAACATCAAGCACAACTTTACCGGATACATTGGCGACAACGATCCTATGGATGTTGTTGACATCAGTGCCATTGAGTCAGTATGAGTGGGCAGCGGCGGAACGATTGGCTAGCTAACGATTTGTTTGCAGTCCTGGATATGTTGGCCAAGTTCGAACGATCAAGATTTTGGGCGCTCTACCTATGATTGATGTGCGCATTCTCACTGTCATTCTACAGCCATATTCTTCTCTAATCTGAACCTCATAGGATGAGACTACGGACTGGAAGGTCATTGGCATCAACGTCAATGATCCTCTATCTCAATTCGTTAACAGTAAGATACATTTCTTATACGGCATCGAGTGTCTGGAGGCTCACTAGATGCAGATCTTGACGACCTCGAAAAATACAGACCCGGTCTGCCACACACCTTTTACGACTGGTTCACCGTTCGTTTCCAAAGACTCCTTATAAGCAAGAGCAAACGTGCTAATCAACATACAGTACTACAAGGTCCTCCGCAGTGGCGAGCTCAACATCATCTACGGAGGCAAGTTCCAAGACTCCAATACTGCACGCGAAATCGTCGCCGAAAGCCACGGCTTCTGGAAGGACCTCATCAGTGGCAAGGAGAAGCCCGGCAAGATTATCATCTCGCAGACTTCGCAGCCAACCATTTGCAAGAGCTACATTTCGAGCAAGGACACGACCAAGAAGTTTGACATACCAAAGAAGTCCGACATTAAGCCTGCTGCCCCGCGACCTGCCAAGTACGACAAGTGGTTTTACTTGGATGACAACTTTTTGCCGCTGCCAGAGCAGATTATTGATGTGGAGTAAGCATACATAGAGACGGATCAAAGCATAACGGGCTGTATGTGTATATACACACATGTATTGAGGGGAGATACTTAATTCTCGTACATTGAACAACAATCGCTGGTCTATTATTCTGTACTATGGCGTTCTAAATATCGTTAATGCGTCTTGTCTCATCATGCAGATGTAGAAAAGGCAAAGTCTAGTGAGATGCCACTTTCTCCATGCAGTTGCAGATCCAAATCCCGAGAAAAGAAAAGTGCTTCGTCCATAAATTCCACTCGCACCACCAGTTTTCCCATTACTCGTACTTGTGCGTCTCAAACCTGCTCTTGGCCCTGATCTTAGGACCGAACTTGAAAAGGACCCAGGGGATGGGGATCAATGCAAGAGCAATGAATCCCAACAGACTACTGGCCCAGTCGATTCCGAGAGTAGTATACACTGGATCAAATGTTAGTTAACATGTCCTCATGGAGTATTCATAGGTGGCTTCGACGTACTCTGTATCGTAAAGAGGGGGAACACGCCAGCAAAGCCGTATCGTGCCAGACTGTTGGCACTGGAAGCACTCGCGACGACATTTCCGGTAAACGTGTCGGCAGTGTACTGTATGGTGCTCACAAAGACACACAAGTTCCCCCACGCAAAAGGAATGATGGCAGCCGCCGGGCTCGCCCAAGAGATATCCTTGCGAGCAGTCCAGGCAAACCAGAAAAGACCGAGGGGCAAGCCAAAGCAACCGAGCATGGAGGGATAAAGTCTGTACTCCGGGGGCACCCTGTGAGGAGGATAGTTGGGGATCTGCTTTCGATAGAGGAAGATTTCGCAGGCCATGATTGTGGCAAGACCAAGGAAACAACCGATGACGATGGAAATAAAGACCAAGCCGGATTGATCGGTGGTGAAGTGGTATACCGTGCCGAATGTATAAGGAACGCCGCCGAAGAAGCTGAAAAGAGTACCAAAGTCGACGGCGACGTAGAGGCAGATGAATGTGACGATGGGCTCGGTGAACAACATCTTGACTGGTCGAATAGCTGCGACCACGGCAAATGTCTTGATGCGCTCGTTCATGGGAGGGAGGGGAGGGAGTTCGATGCCCTTCTTCTTGGCCAGACGACGCTTGAGAATGGGGTGGAAAGTCTCTCCGACCATTAAACCCAGACCAATGCTGAATACAGAGAAGAAGAGCATTGTCCACTCAGTCCATCGCCAGCCCTTGTCGACCGAAACAAAAGAACCGATGACGGGACTATAGAAGAGGAGTCATGTTAGATTCGCAACTGGCAGTATTACATGGACAGAAACTCACCCAAGACCGGGACCCAGGAAAGGCGTCAGAATGAAAATGGCGCTGACAGGTCCTCGCGTCTTTGGCATAAACGTCTCTGAGATGGATCCAGGCGCATTAGCCAGGATGGGAGCCCAGAAGAAGCCAGACATGAAGCGGAAGAAGCACAGCGCGCCAAAGTTGTGGACGAAGCCAGCTCCAAGGGTCCAGAGAGCGCCAATGGTCAGGCCGCCCATGATGACGGGATATCGTCCAATGGTTTCGGAAAGGGGACCGCCGATGATGGGGCCAATGCCGAGAGCGACGACGTAGAGCGTGAGAGGCAGCAGGGCGACGGTTCGGCTGACGCCAAACTCTTCCATGAGAAGATTGACGGACGAGGAGGAGATGGATGTCGCTATTGAACTGTGGGCATGTGGTGTTATTATTGCTTCCTAGAACATCGACTACTTTAAACACAATTGTAGATTTTGGAGTGATGAGCGTGTTGCGACTTACGCTGTAAGACCCATGGTAGCCAATGCAAAAATGGTCAGAGCCTTTTTCCACCCGGGAAAGTTGTACGGATTCTCGGGAGCATTGTCCCAGTCGAGCTCGTCTTGCACCGTCTCAACCTGTCCCTTTTCAACATCGCTATTGCAGTTGCTGTCGCTGTTTCCATATTGCTCGTCCGGCTGTATGTCTAACGTCTTGTCGTCGTCGAACGCGGCCGGGGCGTTCAACGTGGAGGAGGACGCCATCGCAGCGTCTTCTCCCTTTTCGAAAATGCGACCGATTTTAGCTGGAGTAACCAGTGACTCGAGGGCGCGCAGGTTGAGGAGCTTCCAGCAACACCTGGAGATGATCGTGCTTATTGTCGGCTCTTCGAAGGAATCGATGTGGATAAGTCGTATCTGTATAATCCCAGTCCCTTCTCTTATCCTTCACAACTCTTTATCCCTTGCTCCAGCTCCCTATTATTCCCTGTTACTGTCGTTCGTGGTATTGATGGCTGAGAGACGATCTCTCTAACAGCAAAGAGCCCAAAGTCCACACCGCCAGGAGACTAACCTCGGGAGAAGGGACAGGCGGTCTTTAAAAGCAGCCATGCTTGCCCAATCCGACTTTTATTTCTTCTCTTCCTTTGGTTACTACGTAACTCGCACATGGTCCACCACATACTCAAACAAGACAATGCCCTGGTTGGTAATCTGGGAACGCCTCAGATCTCGGTAGACGGGCCAGGTCCGATAGAAAAGCGGGTATTTACTGATTACTGAACACTCTAAAACTCTGCCGAGGTAGTGAATAAGTGTGCGATTCGTCCAACGAGATGGCCTGAATCAACAACACCATTCCGCTTCCGCTTCCGCTTCCTACAAGACGATTACTATTTCAAGACTGGACTGTTGCTTAGAATGACGCCTTTCATCGGCCTTTGCCACATGGATTGTTCCTTCGGGGTCTCTGTCGATGATAAGGGCCACATTGTAATCACCAAATGGAGAAGCAATACCCACCAAAGCCCACATGATTATAAGCCCTAGCCTATCGAGCAAAGAGGACGCCCAAAAACCTTTCCACGTTGCTTCAAGCGCACAATCACATACGGGTCCGGGCCAAGATAGTCTTGCAGAGGTGATAAACTGCTTACACCCTAAAGTTACACGGACGTGCTATGCTAAGCGTGGCTGCGGTGGCGGCCGGTCCTGGATTATTGATTACTGGTCTGTGTAAGTGAGCTGAAAGAGAACACGAGCTAGAATATGTCCGTTGGAGTATGAGATTTCCCCACATGTGCGGGATTGAGATGGTTGGACGGAGCCTACGTGGAGGCGTCACGGCAAATGTCACTCCGATCTTTGTAGTACCACGCCCTTTGCCCTTGTTGCGTTGACTGATTGGACTGCCTAAATGCTACCCTTTGACGATGAATCACATTGATCTGTAGCTGGGTGCTAGTAGAGAAATGCAACGGTGCGTATTGGGAATGGGATTATCTAGCCGTGTCTGTGTGTACTCCGTATCTGCCAGGTAAAATGCCTACCACGAGATACGCCCACGGTCAGCATATGGCAGGTTACAGGCATAGTTTCCAGGATCATTACGCTGCATGAAGTCCATTGTTATTAACGCACGGGGAAACATCCTTCTTAAAACTACACCTGTGGCATCTCGTAATAGTAATGCCGTGTAGTAGTATGCATGTACCTCGGATAAATGGATGGCAGCCACGTGCGTAATGTCGTAAAGCTACCAGGGCAAAGGATCTTAGCTATTGAGTTCGGCGCCTCTTAACAAAGTGAACCTCCTAACCATATTTGCCGATGACTTTTAGCAGATAACTGGAGCATGCGTATATATGTTGAGGTGAGATATCGACTGAGGGCTCAGTAATCGCGGAAGCTTTACCTCCGGGGCGACGTAAGCGGGATAAAGAAGACGGCCGACGCGCATGGCGACATCGAACTTGATCTGAATCCTAAAATAATTCCACCTCCAATAAGCTTAGAAATTGCTTAAGAGTAATCTTGAAAATACTTTGGTTGAAATTGCAGAGGCGCCAAGTCTTATGAAGATGGACAATCGTGGCTGAGTCGCCCGATTATGTGATCCCGAGGCTCGAAAGCCCGGGCTCCGGACCTGCATTATGGGCTGCACCGTAGCGCCGGACCTTGCGTATTATCAAAGATGCGGGAAGTCGTGTGGAATCAAGAGGCAAATCACTAGATTCCGGCCTCTTTGGCTTGTTTGAATTTGGAGCTATGACAAAGATTGCCTAAAATACTCTTCAGCTATCTGGGACCAGTGTCAGCTGCCTTGAGTCATTCCCTGCTTATACATAGCTACCAACAATATCCACATTACGGACGGTTTCACACACTTGCAGAGAAGAGAGACCTATTTCAGAAGCACTATAGAAAGCCAATAGAAGAAATACCTGCACACGCACCCCCGTCTCAAGTTCAACAGCTATCCAGTTGTTTCGTCATCTTCGTCCTCCTCTTCGCCATCCTCTTAATATTCCATTTTCTCATCTTCCAAGTCCTCTTCTGGTAACGGCGGCCTTCTCGAACCCACAATGTTCGAGTCCCGGGCCCTGATCAATAACTGAATGACATTACCACAACCCTTTTCCGTAGCCACATGCTGTGCTGTATGGCCTAAATTATCAGCAATCTGAACATTGGCACCATAGTCTAACAGTAGCTGAACAAGTTGCTCTGTGAATTCGGCAGTTTCCTCAGGACCAATGTACTCGATAGCATAAAACAGGGGTGTTTTACCACTGAGATCAGTGGCATTAACATTAGCCTCCCTTTTCAGTAAAAACCTGGCTGCGTCTCCGTGACGAGACTCAATAGCCAAGTGGAGCGGTGTTTTACCGCCTTCATCAGCAGCCTCGATATTAGCTCCACCATTTACTAATATCTGGACGGTGCTTTCGTGGTTTTCAGACCGAACATCATCTTCTTTGCTAGAATCCGAGAAAACAGCGTCATGTAGTGCTGTCCGGCCTTTAGTATTGGTAGCGTTGATCCTTGCGTGCCATTGTAACAGCAGTTCGACGTCGCGCCACGCGCCGGTATCAGCTGCGTAATGTAGGGGTGTATTGCCACGTTGATCAGAATCCTCAACATCCGCTCCAGCTTTCAACAGAAGATTGGTATTCAGCTAGAATTTCAAAGGATGAGTTCATTAAAAATCGTGTCAGAATCCAAAGCGGCATCGGAACCAAAATCCGCGAGCGGTGAAGGCATTTCAGCCACTGCTCCGCTCTCTCCTGGTGAATTTAACCCGAGTCTCTTCCTCGCACGGGTTTCCAAATCCTCCATTTTCACCTCTGATGCTCTAATTGCACCATAATGACGTAATAGCTTGACGGCATATGCAATCTTCTTCTCAAGAGACTATATCCAGTGCTGTACGGCCTCTGTCATCAACAGCCTGAATATCGGCGCCATTATCTAGTAGTAAGTAAACAAAGCGTGCCATGTTGTCATTTTTGGGCGACCAACGTTTACCCTCAATGGCATCAAAAAGTGGTGTTCTACTGTTATTATCGACGGCATTAAGGTCAGCACCCCCCTCAAGTAATATTTGGGCTAAGGGTATGTTGTGATCCTTGGCCGCTCGATGTAGTGGCGTATAACCGTTTCGATCAGCAGTCTGAATATCGGCACCATACTCTAGTAGTAGCTGAACCAAAGGGTCTGTATGATAGCTTGAAAACAACCATGGTTTCTCAATATGAGCAACGAGTGGTGTTTTGCCGTTATCATTAACATCATTAGGCCTGGCACCATCACGTAGCAGTAATTCGACCACGTCTCTGCTACGAGACTTAACAGCTTGATGTAGCAGTGTGTTGCCATCTTTATCATCAATAAATCCGACATCGGCGCCATTATTTAGCAGCAGCCGAATAACAGATACCGCTTCCAGCTGATCCTCTTGGTAGATGGCCATGGCGAGTGGTGTTAACCCATTCTCCTCAGTGACATTAACTTTAGCACCCTTACTTAGCAGTGCCGCAACTGCCTTTTCATCATTCCACGTAACAGCCCAATGTAGCGGCGTCCAACCTCTCCAGTCAGCGGCATCGATATCAGCGCCATTGTTCAATAGCAACTGAATCAAAGGCTCCATAAGTTCGTATGCAAACGGATTAAACCCACGGGACAAGAATTCATTGTCGAAGGCCTTCAATAGAGGTGTTCTGCCAGACTTATCAATGGCATCAACTTTAGCACCCTTACTTAGCAGTAGCGCAAGAATCTCTTTATGCCTCCCCACAACGGCCAAATGTAGCGGCGTATTACCGGACATGTCAACGGCATCAATATTGGCGCCCTTGTCCAGCAGCAGTTGGGTGACAGCTACCGTGTCCTTCCAGGCTGCACTACATCTATGCAGTGGTGTCCTGCCATCTCTATCGACGGCTTCGATATTGGCCTTGTTGTCCAACAGCAGTAGAATAGTGTCTTTATGACCTTTCTCGACTGCAATGTGTAGTGGTGTCATCTTTAGTAACAGCTTCCATATGAGCCTGATTTTCTAGCAGTAGTTGGACAATATCTCTGTGGTCACGAGCAGCTGCAGTATGCAGTGCTGTCTCGCCAAGTTCGTTGGTAGCCTCAGTATAAGTGTTGTTGTTTAGCAGTCCATCAACAGCGGCGGTAAGCCCAAACCAACTCGCTAAATGTAGCCCTGTAGTTTGTCTGCTTATTTCTGAGAGACCGACTCCGTCTCTTGTCCATTGAAAATTCTTCAATATTTCGCAGTATACTTTTATCAGGTTTGCGTTCTTCAAAAACTCCATTACTGCATCGCTTGCGACGGAGTCTTCATGGGCATGCTCACCCCAATAACGGGAGGCGTATTTGTAGAATGGATAAAGCCCCATTGTTGTGTTACCTAGAACGAAGGCTTCATTTATGAAATGAGGCCAGTAACAGGTCGAATAAGACTCCATGCGTGTCTCAAAAACGTCGCGGTCATCATCTGCCCTAACGTCAAACACTTGGTATGACAAGTAGGTAATACAACTTGTCGTGACATCATATTGGGATTCTGAGAACCATTTCTCGCGCGTCTGTCGAAAATATTCCTGGGTTGTGTAATGAACCAATCGGATAATATTGCTGTCATTGTCGATAGTAACCAAACCAGCACATACCGACACCATGAGTTCAATGTCTGGCATGTTTTGTTCGTCAAATCCTGTTGCTCTGTGCTCCACCCCAAGTGCGTGCCGAAGCTCAGGAACTCTCATTGGCCTCTTTGCAAAGGTCAGCCAGGACAGAACTGATTTTGCGAGCTGCATTTGTTCTTTATATTGACCAACAATCCTTTCCATTGTTTTGGTGTAGATTTGTTCGTATGCACCGGAACCTGTTGCTAGATTTTGCAGAGCAGTTTTGATTTCCTTGGGTTTTGTTTTTCCCTTTAAGGAGTCAAGATGGAATTGGGCCACAAGAAACCTGTCTGGGTTAGTACAAGCGATTCATTGATAGTGTATTGGTGTACTGACATCCCCTGAACAGCCTGAAGAATACTATCAATGATTTCCTTCTGCAAGCTGGGGTCATTGCGAACAAACTTTGGAAGATGAACCATGTTACCACTTAGGTAACCTCTGACGTCTTTGTCGCTCGCGCGTATTTCCAATGTAGGGATGCCCGAAAACGCGGTCGAGATTTCCGTATTAAAACGGGAAGTAATAAAAAAGTTTGCTCCAAGTTCGGATCGTAATTTGAAGATGCATGACAAAACGCTCAACCGAGTACCATTGGAGGATTTACACTCGTCAAGTGCGTCGATCATGATAAAAATTCTCGAGTATGTCACTGTTACGGTTTTGAGCAGTCGAATGAGCTCTTCGGTAGATGGTCGGGTCTGGTTAGATTGAGTATTATGTTGTCTGTAGAGCTCGTGCACTGCTTCTGATAGAGAGGATTGACATGCGGCCAACTGCCTCAAAAAACTTGCCAGTAATGTATAGGTGGTTTGTTCATCTTGCTGTTTGTAATCGAAAAAGAAATATGCGATACCCGTTTTTAAGTCTTCTTGGAACCTTGAATGGAGGTGATCAACCACAACCGAGGTAAGCACAGTCTTGCCTGCTCCCGGTATGCCTGGACAGAAAAGAATATGATTCTTGTTTTGGGCCCATGCTTGGAACTCGTCTGAGTTGAGAAGCCATTCTCCGGTTCCTTCCTGTCGTCGCCTAAGATAATCACTTTGTTGTGTACTATAGTCAAGGGGAGTGAGCCAATCAAGTATGGCGATATTCCTTTGATCATGGTAGACATTAACGAGTCGATCGACGCTTTGTTTCACTCCTTTATAGAGGTGAGCCAAATACTAGAATTGGTTGAGGGTAATATGGGATTAACTAACTAACCGGAGAGAATATCTGCAATTCGATTCTCAGCCTCAATTTTAGTAGGAGGAATCCGTCCAATGAGATCCTTTGCATACGCTGCTGCAGTCATTGCTGCGTAGCCCTGCCAAATTTCGTTCTTGTGTGAGTCTGAGTAGTCGCATATCCCCCGAATAACTAGGCAAGGGAAATGATTCATCAACCCAGCTGCCTCCATCTCAAAACAAAGAACATCCTTCTCAGATGCAAGTTGATCTCGAATCAGCGCATCTTTCATTAGCTGATTACCGGATGCGATAAGACCGTAGTGAATCATCGGATCATCTTCATCCTCTGCTCGTTGCATTCGCTGCACTAGCATTAAATCACTACAGGCAATCGCACAGCCTTCATTGCTTGTTGAAGGGTGAACAGCGTTGTTGAGATAGAGTCGATCAGTTCTGGGATCAGGTCGTTGGTACTTTTTCCTGAGTTTGGGTTTCTTGACCAAGATACTCTTCATCGCCTCTTGGAACTGATGACCATCGCTCTCGTAACGAGCCTTGAGGTCGCCAACAGCGCTCCGTAAGAGGGTAGGAGATTGGTCAAGAAACATTGTATTCTGGAACACTTGGGCCTGAATCGTTTTCCCAAAATCATATTGAAATACTCCTCCATGTTCATATTGTGTAGTGCTAACAACAACATCTCCCAGACGGATATCGTGCTTGCTTGGAACGCCACCCCCGATACCCACCATGAGACCAATCCTCACATTTGGGAAGCTATGCAGCATATCTATAGCAACTGATGCCGCGGCACTGATACCGTATTCTCCGTCTGGAAGGGCAGCAATAACAACGTTGTGCTTTCCCATTTTCCCCAGCGTATATATGTTGTTATCGCGAGGGGAGACGGCGTTGGGCGGATCGTGCTCTTCGTCAAGAAACGCTCTGGCAGCAACTAGTTCTGTGCTAATAGCACATATCCAGCCGACAACGTAGTCATCAGGATTCGACATGATTGTTAGACGGTATTCCAGCTATATGTATATAGCACAAAGGATATCCATTCAAGAGAAAAAGGACAGTTTTAGGAGGGGGTAACGATATTGGAAGAAGGGCAGTGATGATGACCTTTTTTTCGAGTACATTCGGCCAAAATACTGCACTGCCACTCCATTTTAAATTGCAATTGGAGCCCAGTCTGGTCCGTTGGGCTCTCGCTAGATGTGTCCAATGAGCTGCGATGCCCATGCATAGAGGTAAATAAAACAAGGTTGTGCATTGCCAAGCAAGTCAAGGGCAATGGAAACATTGAGTCACTCATGAAAACTTACTGAAAATGTGCCTCTCTAATAATCGAGGAGTGTATAAATCTCTTTATAACCATCTGTTCCTTGGCCATTTCCGTAGGTGTTGGAAAGTACCTCATATGCCGCGTCATGGTGATACTTATTGGCCCCCGACGTGGCGGGGTACATCTATCTACATGAATCCTTTACCTTACCTACCTCTAGAGGTAGTACATACATGTCTCTTCGTCGTTCAAGTGTAAACCTGTGCCGCAGGGCATCAAAACGCCAACATGATCATCAGAGCGAAGGGTAGAAATCATGCGGTGAGGAGCAGAGAAGATAATAGGCTCAATCATTCCGTCGGAGTACTCTATCAATGAGGAGCGACGTAACAAAAAGGTTCATCAAGGGCAGTAGGAGGCTTAACCATGGATGCTGTAAGTGGCAGAAGAAAAATGTTATATCTGTAATCACCTTCCCTCATCTCATCTGCATAGGTAGTTCTCAAAGAAATTTTTAGAGGATTAATGCTTCGCAGAAAGGGTGATGCTAACAGTAGTAGGTAGACAAACATAGAAGGTGGTGTGAATATGTGTAAATAGTGAAAACACGACCTCTCGCATTTCGACGGTAAATGTCTCTGCTACCCCGCGGCTAGTGAGGAGCAGCAGGGTTCTGCCGCCATATGTAAGATGTTTCCATGCTATAAATATAGAAAGATTAATTTGAACAGAGGAATAGGCGATAACAACATCATCAAACAGCATCAAACAAACCTCATGGCCTCAGTTTCCAAAAGGTATCATCACTGGTCATGAAGGAGGAAAAAAATAAAAATGGTGGAGTTGAGCTACATCCCCATATAGACCTCAGCCTGTCGGGGGGCAGGCTGAGGTCAAATGAAAAGAAAAGAACAGATACTACACAGCGGGGATAAACTCACTCACCTTCCCCTCCCCCGATTCGATGCAGATGCGAGAGAAGAAGGAGGGAGGCGGTGAATTTATAGATCCCCCAGCGTCTGCCTGAATATTATAGTTTGCAAAAGCGCAAAATTCTTGAGCTGCTCCAAAGGCAAAAAATGTTTATGTACGCCACAACAAAAAAAAGAGATCTCGTATCAAATCTTCACATGGCAGATTGCTACAGTAATGAGTTAATCTCCGCTACTTGCTACCGGAGTTGGGCTGTCAAATTCGAGATCCATCTCAAATAGTCAGATCGGAATCACCAAGTGTTCTGCTCAGATAGACATCAATCTAGCCATAAGCTTGTGGAGTAAAAGGCTTTGGTAGATAAGGTTTAAATTTGAGCTTATGCAGCTATTGGATCTATATGCATGTTCATAGAAAGTGGGAAGCTACACGTAGTGGTAAAATCGGTGAGTCTGTCTCCTCTTATGCTGTAACTTATAGCCTCAATGGAAACTGTCAGGGCCTTGATAGCTTGTGAGTTTATACAATTACAAAGGAAAAATTGATCAAACAGAGTCTTTCTCACATAGTTAGTAACCAGTCTTATACCAGGTAGCGGCAAATAAACCATTTTGACATTCATCCATCTTCCTTTCAATGCCGAGCCTGACATTCGCTTCCGATGCGCATACATAATACCTGCTGACGCCATGTTTGCCAATGTAAGTGGCTGAGGGCGCAAATGTCTGCACCGAAACCTCACCGAAGCCCTTTGTCATTGGTCAAATCAGCACCTTGTCTGCATAACGCAGATACAGGTCAGATTTTGACACCCAAGCATATGCGCAGCGACTTATAATGACAAACCAGTCTAGGACACATGTAATCTCATCAAATGCATTTGCGCACTATATAGGAGGCTTGCATGGCCGCCAAGACGCTGGCGCAATTTTTGATGCCAATGCCTCAGACTTGCCAAGACTGAAGAGTCCTTAAGACAACTATTAGCTGAGTGTTGAGCCCAACCGACTACTGAACAAGTTTCTCTGTCGAAACTCCAGCTAACAGGGTTGAGATACCTAGGATAAATCTGACGTATGGAGTCATAACGCTACCAAGTTGTCGCAAGGTACAAGAGTAATATAAGCAAATTTCACGCAGCATCATCCACTACCTATGTGGCCTGCGGACGTTAAAGGCGTGCAATGTAGGCACATCTTATATCCCCATTCTGTGAGAACTCTGCCCTTGCGTCTAAGTGAGTAGTCTACTCTCTCTTTTTCGTCGAGATAACACACGATCACAATGGTGCCAGGACAAATGAGCTCTCACCATAGGCTCTTCGGAGACTTACACTTGAGAATGATTCGCGGTCTTTCAGCCAAAACGCCACTGTCACATAAGTGCTAAGATGTTTTGCAACTATCTTACGCCACAGCAATATGCAAGACTCTTCTCCAGTAACGTATGGCCACGTTTACTAATAGTACAGCTCAGCTGGCTGCTGAATAGGTTTTGTAGGGATGCAAGATAAAGCACAAAATACAGGAGGAATACAGGCTGTTACCTAGTAATATACAAGAGAACTATCAAGACGTTCATGGTGTATGTTACTCTGCCTTGTATAACCAGGTTGGCCCGTCTATATAAGATTTAAACATTCCTTCTCTAGTTGAACCAGTCTGTAACAAAGCAGACATCAATATTAACAATGAGGAATTTTACTCCTGAATGCACCCTTCCTCCCAACGGGACATATAGCGGATATGTCCATGGGGTAAACACCAGGTCAACTCTAGAGATTGTCTGGAGTTGCATTGGTATCATTATTTTGTCTACATGGTCCATCCTCCACCTCGACCTCCCTGCAGACGTTGTTGCAGAGAGCATGGGAGAGCAAATTTGCAAACAAATATATCTCCTCTGGCGAAAAGTATTTTGGATGGGCCTGAAGCTCTTCTCTCCAGAGTTTGCCGCCACCGGTTGTGCAAGAAAGATTTTTGCTACTCGGTCCAACTCAGCAATGTTGGAGCAACTTGCACATCTAGATGGGGTTCCTTGGAGCTTAAAGCACACCATTCTTGTTGACATGGGTGGAATCGCTCTTCGATTTCTCCCACCGCCTACTGGCGATACTCCCACACCTAACTCGGATACGCAGGGGACGTTATCCGGGGACGAAGAAAGACCAAACCCCCCACCGTCCACCGGTGATACTCCAACACCTAACCCGGGCACACAGAGAACATCACCCAACGATGAAGAAAGGCCTAAGCTTGGTGCTACTCCAACGCCTAGCCCGAATATGCAGAGAATATTACCCGAGAATGCCAAAAGACCTAAATTCATTAGGGAATTTTGTAGAAGACAAGATCGACTTCTGAAATGGTGTGGAAAGATTCCGTGGGATTTGTGGGAATACCATGTTGTGCTTGCTTCCAAGATGGAAATAGACAGCCAACCGTCCACCAGAACAGCATTACAGACACCGGCCGACCCAGAATCACAGCCCACAAAATTAGTTTTCAGTGAAGCCGACGTTGCAGCATTAGCTGGAAATGTTTGGATACTAGATTCCAAACAGCTTGCAATTGCACGATTCAAGGGAATTATTACAGAAATGCCAAATATCAAGGAAGAAGCGATCGACGATAAAAGCAAGTCAGATGGTCTGGTGAAAATCATTGCTGTACTCCAAGTACTCTGGCTTGTCGTCCAACTCATAGTTCGAACCATTGATAATCTGCACTTCACTCAACTGGAAATCACGACAGTGGCCTTTGCTGCAACCGCAGTAATTATTTACAGTATTGACTTTATTAAGCCCAAAGACGTCAACGTGCCTTTCTACATAGATGTAAAGAAGGCCGTCGACTATAATGATTTCGTTGCTATTGCCGAAGCAGCTCCATTTGCATATATGCAGGGCAAGCGATATTACATGCCAACTTCTACTTTGCACGACTTAATTGACTACAGCGATCAAAATATGATCTCAACAGACGGAATTCTAAATACCAAAAATCGAGAGACTGCAAATCCAGACAATACCGATCTACAGGGCAGTTACACATGCTACAAGGACTCGGAGAACAAAAACTGTCAAATCTGCTATCAATGGAGAGAATTCACATTAGACGAACGATCTAAGAAGAACAGGTGTTCCTGGCGCAACCCTTACAAACTTTCTCCGAAAGCAGCCGACATTTTCTCGCTGCTGATTGGATTTGCGTCAGCTACTTCTTTTGGAGGCGTTCACCTCTTTGCATGGAATTCCGACTTTCCCACAGACGTTGAGAGACTCTTGTGGCGAATCTCAGCCCTAATGACCATCGTCCTGCCTTACATTTACATTGCTACTCACATACCTTATATCGGATCCACAGTAGCAGACATCCGACAGCAAAGGAAAACGCTAATGAACATTGTTCTCGGGTGTATTGCACTATGCTATATCCCTTGTCGGCTTTTTCTCGTCACTGAAAGCTTCAGGGCATTGTACTTTCTTCCTTCTGAAGCCTTCAAGGCAACACCAGCGGTTATGAGCATTCCGCACTTGGGATAATCTCAGAATCAGATACGAGTGGAGCTTGGGGGAGGAGAGTGTATATGGGCCAAATTGTGTACCAAATGTGCATATTCAAACTGCCTCACACTATTACTCGTTGCACCTGTCACTCGCGGGCTTGAGGATATGTAAAACGCACATTCACTAGCCTTTTCTATGTCATATACCATGCTACACTTATCTAGGTTCCTTTGTTAAACAGGATCGTATACATAACTACTAAATACTACACGATTCTGATAGCTACTTTAATTACATGTTTCTGAACCTCCTTTAACTTTTATTAGTCTCTTCCATCTCATATAGCAGTGTGTGCTAGTTGCGCTTATCAGATATTCCAGGGCCTCTCTCAGCTCCGGCAGTGTAAATGCTCTCTTATCTATCACCGGCTGGATCTCTTTGGCTTCCATTGCGGCCCTCATTTCTTCTATAAGAGCTCTTGAGCCAACATGGATGCAGCGAAAGGCACATATCTTCCACAGTGCCGACATGATGTTCTCTGGTGGAGTCACTCTCGCCACAACCCCGACGACCGTAACAACGTCCTCTAGCTCGGTCGCCTGTATGCTATTTGACATTGTATCAGTGCCGCCAACTTCGACGATAATGCCAGGGGCTTCTTGGTTAAGTTTCAGCTCCATCGGAGCCACCAACAACAGGCAGTTGAAGGGAGAAGGCAAGCCCTCCCTATATAGGTGCGGCAGTAGCCCTTCGCAAATCTGTAACTGTGAGGCGTCAGGCCAAGTTGCAGCCTACCTGCGGAATCAGGTGGTCATGAGGGTTTACTGTCGCTGCATGTAATACGAACTGCACCTCGTTGTCATGAACCTCGGGGATAAGTCCCTCTATATAAGAGCGATATCATCGAAGCATCAATGGAGTTTATAGCTAGTGGCAGTCGCCTAACCCAATTGCCGATAATCTTGGTGTCTATTCATTCTAGTTATGGAGCTGTGATCCCAATTGTCACATTCACCATTAGTTAGAAACACACAAAGGTCTTCCAATCTGTGCCGCGGCATATTCCTATTTCCGCCATATATCGTCAAGTACCTTACTCGGAGAGCCATATAATCACTTATAGCTGAAAATAAGGTACCCTAGAAATGACGCCAATCTGAGTCTTGTCCTCATTAATTAGGCCTCAATCTACAAGAACATATGCATTGCGAACAGGGCGATACATGGTTCAGCCACTATTCGATCGGCGTCTTTCCATGCGTCTGCACAAGCACCCATATCCTTGCTGTGACCAAGGCGATTAAACTATAATTAATTTACACTCTTACTGATTATTTTCATCTACTTTATCTTCTGTTTCTTGATAATATTTGATAAAGTGTGAGGTTGTGTTGCGCAGTATTTCAAGCCGTTTATCCACATGCACTCATTCGGCGAAGCGGCGGTTGAGTCATGCGGGGGATTCAACAGTCAGTAATCCTAGCAAGGCATCAAAACATATGACCATCACGGCCAAGGAAAAAAAAGTATGATGAGCGAGGATTAGATATTTCTGTGGTATAAATTATCTTGGATAGACGGCGAATATGTGCATTTTAGATAAAGCAGACCCTGGGTTCGACAGGCTGATGAGCGGTGCTAAGAATTATCCACCATATGCTAGCTGGCTTTTCAACCCTCAACTTCAATTCAGCATCACCAGATACAACTCTATCACCACCACTACATGAGAAACGCTCTACATAAAAGCAGTAACTTTTCATCAGCCTTTCAATGGCCAACCGACCAAAACCGCGATTCGCCGCTCCTCTACCGCAATCCCCTCGATCCGACGTGCTCGAGTGGAAATTCCCCAAGCCGCACAGCCAGCTCGTCCTCACAGGGCGGTCTCGAGCTGCCTGGCACACGTCCTTTGTGATTCCCTCGCTCAATCTTCTACTGGATGCCGGCCTCGTCGTCAACAATCAGCGTCCCAAGCACATCTTCTTGACGCACGGCCACAGCGACCACACGCTGTTGGCGCCGGCATTTGTGAAGCGCGATGATCCGCCGGATGTTTTCTGTCCCATTGAGATGAGGACGGCGTTTGACAATTTCGTCCTCGCCAAGACGATACTCAACCTTGGAGGTGAAATTGGACCTGAAGACGCAGATATCCGGGGGCTCCCTATCGACGACCAAATAGTGGCAAGGAGCGAGATGTTGGGCCGGACTCCCTCTTCTACGGCCTTTCTCAACACGCACTTCACTCACGGACTCAGTCCCGGCGATGTTGTGCCTCTCCGCCGCGCTCAGGGCATCACGGCCACGGCCTTTCGCTGTGACCACCAAGTTCCCTGCCTGGGCTACGTCTTTAGCAAAACCACGCAGCGTCTCAAGCCCGAATTCGCCTCTTTGCCGGGTCCCGAGCTTCAAGCACTGCGCAAGAGCGGCACCGAGCTCACGGCTCCTCATACCACGCCTATATTTGCCTTCCTAGGCGATACAACAGCACAGACGCTCGCTGACGAGCCGATATGGTTGAAAGAGGGTATTCCCGTCGTCATCACCGAGTGCAGCTTCCTGTATGAAGAGCACGAAGCACAGGGCATAAAGACAAAACACACATTATGGCGGGATCTAGAAAAAGTCATACGCAAGTGGCCAAAGACGACCTTTGTCCTGACGCATTTCAGCATGCGGTATGATGACGCCGAAATTGCAAAGTTCTTCAACGAGATGCCCGACCCGCCGGAAAACATGGTCGTATGGGCAGATTTGGAATGCTGAGCGAGAGAGAGAAATCGTGTGGACGTCGTTGTGAGCTGGTAAGCGACACCGCCAATTTTTGCACTGCCCGTGGATGAGCTGTCACTCGTGTTACCGTGGATATTGCATCCCAAGTTACATGTTGGTGTGACCCTCAGATGGGGGGGGGGGCTTGACTGGGAGATGAATGTCCCAGGGGATGCGAACCACATGCACCAAATCATACAAGATCAAGCCAACAAAGGAGAGTTTTGTTCACAAACCGATGATGAAGCACCGCCCAGTTCAGAGCTACAGCGGACCTCTTCCGACTTACACAAATCAATCTATAAAAAGGAACAAGCACCTCTTTAGTTCCGGGTCATCGGGATTCTTTTTTAGAATCTCTGCTTCTTCTTCCACCGGGTACACCAAGCTCGCCTCTCACAAGGCCATCTATAAAAGGCAATTCTACGAAGCAAACATTTCGCAAATGGCACGTCCACGCTCCATCCATGAACCATGCAGAAATTCGATTGAACTTGATTATCCTCCGCCTCTCTCGAACCAGGCTGGTTTGTCATACCTGCAGAGGCCGCCTTGTTTTTTTTTGGTTCGGTTTGAGCTCAAATACAGACGGTCAGCCTCCTTTGCATCTCGTTTCTTCCGTTGATGCAGCCTACATCAAGAGTCTCTTTCCTTTTCTTTTCCAAGTCAAAAAGGTTCCTCATGAATGAAAGATATCCAGCTACCTCTTCTTGCCACTCTATTCCATCCAAGTTCATCAACCTCAACACCACGATCCCAGCCAGCAAAACCAACTATCACCAGATACATACAAAAAGACAAACCACAAATCATCTTCACCACCATGTGCGTCCACTTTCGGTCCTGGAACCGCTGCTCATCCTGCTTCCTCACCTTCAACCGCCGCTCCAACCGCGTCCCCTGCTGGAACGGCTCCCTCTCCCGCTGGCGGCTCCACCGCCACGGATTGTCCTGCCGCAGCGGCTGCTACGAGCGCGCAGACGACGAGGTCTACACGCACTTGTCCTGTGAATCATGCAACATGGAGGCGGCAAACGGCGCCGAAGGCAAGGCGGATGTGATGGAGGCGCGGAACGCAGGGGCGTTGAGAGGGATGATGGGACATAGAGCTACGACTGCGACGGTAAAGAGACGGGCGGACATTAGCAGCGTGTTTATGAGATTATGGTCGTTTAGAGAGGTGTTGCGTGTACGTGGAAATAGCAAAAGGGGGAAGAGACATCTTCGCATGAGGATAAGGATGCTGTAAAGTCCAACTTGGACCAAGCTTTTTACAATAATATCTAGACCTTTTCAACTCTCACTGTCATTCCTTGACACCCCCCCCCCTTCTCCGTATGGTAATAAATCCTCATCAAGTTGAATCAACATCCGTAACACCAAAGCCCCGACCAGCCCTGCGCGTCTTCAATAAACAAGCCACATGCGCCTCCTGTTCCCCCCAAAACACGCCGTCACACAGAAACCGGGCCCTCGCAGAAATAACCGTTACCCAAGTATCGACACCGTTTTGTTGGGCGGTCAGCCTGTCCTGCCGGGTAATTCTTCTCCTTCTCCTCTCTTGCTCTTACTTTTGGTGTGTGTGTGTATCATGCTGTGACGGCGCTTTATGAAACCGACATACGTTTTTTTGGATGAGGGAGATGAAAATGATATGATGAGAGAGACTGGTACAACACTGTGATACAAACATTCTAGCAGGCATTTTATTTTTATTTTTATTTTGTGCATTGTTCTCGCAGGTTACAAATGACGTTGAAGGCATCCATTGCCTGAATCTGTTTGATCAAGTCATGTGGCCCAGCTACCCGGCATTCAACATACAAACATTGGCAACGACCAGCGCCACATCATGTGAAGCAACATTACTCTTGGCGGAGAATTGATCCAAGCATAAAATACGGCAGGAGAGGCTCATTGCTGAAAAAGAACATTGTTATTCTCTTGTGCTTTGCACAAAGCTGACGAAGCAACCTACAACCCTCCACACTCTCTTCATCACACGATCAAAGAATATGCATGACATGATTTAATCCCCCAAACTCCTGTTCGCATCAACGTCCCTGCACGGAATTCCGAGAAGCAAACCTCCGTCTTATAAAATCTTCCTTATGAATAAAGCAAAATCACCTCGGTATCAAATCCGTTCACGAATCTTGGCTGCAGGCCTCGGCGTCTCGCACACAGCTACTAAACGATACATCATCATTTCGTCGTAAATATTACTTGGCAGTGTCTTGACCAGCTGCCGCTAATTCACTCAGTTTATGATGCATCCTTGGCTCCCTCCCCCGGATTTGCTTTCGCTTTCGCTTTCGCTTTCGTCTCTCTTTCGGCGCCCTCGTAAAAAAGCTTGACAAGATAAAAACCAAACAAAAGCCCCGTGATTATATATACAAACTGTGCTTCCTGCACCGAGTTCCCGTTTCCCAAAAACAAAAACAATGTCGAGCCTTTTCTTGTGCCTGCCACGCCTACATGTCGTATATATATAAAAAAGACAGTCAAGAAGCCAAGGACCACGGTTCGCAAATGGCCGAGCGAAAAGAAAAAAATGGCCGTATTAAATAGTGCTTGTTATATGCCGGTGTAGATGTATTTTCTTAATCCTGTCGTGGCAATGAATAATGAGGAGTCATCTAGGATCAAGGCGGTCTCTCTTGCTCATGGCTTCTCCTCAGGTTGGCCCTGAGATGTCTCCTGGAACTCCTGGAACTCCTGGGACTGCTCTTGGGACTGCTCTTGAGTCTGCTCTTGAGTCTGCTCTGGGGTTGGCTCCCGAGTCTCCTCCTTGGGCGGATACTTGGCCATGAGGTCCTTTTCGGTAATGTAAAAGTCGGACTTTTCGTCCAAAAACTCTTTGTGGAACAGCTCGAGATAGCCTCCAGGAACCTGCTGGCCGACAAAAACCTTGATCCAGCTGTCCTTTCCGGTCCACAAATGGCGAATGAAGCGACCCTCGCACTCGGAATCGCTGTTAGGGAAACCGTTGGCGTCGGTGCAGGCGAGCTGCCTAATGTCTTGGGGGAAATCGTATCGAATAAAGGTGCCGAAACCGCCCTGGTCGGTAGGTCGGCCGGGCGAGTTGGTGCGGAACTCGACGCACTCGGGGTGCTTGCCGTTCTCCTCGGGGCATCCTGCCCAGGCGTCCATGATCTCATAGGTCTTGGCGTTGTTTTGCGCAACAATGAAGCCAGTGTTGAGCATGAGCTTGCCAAACTTGTCCTTGTTGTACTCGCGGTTGGGGTCGACGGCCAGGGCGAGGGAGTTGTTGCGAGGGTCGAGGTCCCAGTAGTTGAGGAGCCACTCAAAGGGAAGGTCGAGGTTCTGGAAGATGGCGTCGGAGTCGAGATAGATGCAAGCCTTGTGCTGCTTGAGGATGGTGGAGATGACGGGAGCCTTCTTCCACGATGCGCGACGATCCTCGGGCTTCTCAATGGCGACAAAGTAGTACTTGTAGCCGTGGATCTTGGCTGCAAGTGGTCACGTTAGTTGGGATGCTAATGATGCTGCGAGAGTGGGAATTGGGGGGGGGGGGGCGGCGTACCATAGAGCCAGTGGTTGAGCACGCCGACAGACAGGCCGTGAACCTTTTCGGGGTTCTTCTCCCAGCTCATGACATCGGGTCCAAAGATCTGGTGAGGCGCATCAAAGGGGCGGTTGTCGAGGTCGATGATGCAGAGATCGTTGCCGAGGGGCTCCGGGAAGTGAACATTGTGCTGGAGGTCGAACTTGAAGGCGCCATAGGGCTGGTAGAAGCTGGAGTTTGGCTTGATGGAGGGCTTGTGGACCTCGAACCAGACATCGCGGAAGCTGGTGTCTGGCTTGACGGGCTCAACGGGCTTGACGGGCTCGACGGGCTTGGCTGGTTCGGATGACGGAGGCAGTGAGCCGGCGTTTGTGTTTGGCTCTGTCCTAGAAGGCGCAGCTGCGTTAGGGATACGCTATCCTGGACAGGGACCACGATGCGATCTGTCACCACATCGCGTACGTACCTGTTGGGCAATTCAGCCGAGTCCAGCTGGTTGTAGACGAGGCCGGCAAAGACAATGATGAAGATGATGGCGCCGGCCAACAGGGCCGACAGCTTGGAAGATCGAACACCACCGACAAACATTATCGCTGCATGCTCCGCCGATGGAATGCGGATACAGAG